>JACXGK010015769.1:0-10034 GCA_016801125.1 Novumbra hubbsi | reverse complement strand
TTATACACCATGTTTAATACTCCTGCATGACATGTATTATACACCATGTTTAATACTTCTGCATGACATGCATTATACACCATGTTTAATACTACTCCTGCATGACATGCATTATACACCATGTTTAATACTCCTGCATGACATGTATTATACACCATGTTTAATACTTCTGCATGACATGCATTATACACCATGTTTATTACTACTCCTGCATGACATGCATTATACACCATGTTTAATACTCCTGCATGACATGTATTATACACCATGTTTAATACTTTTGCATGACATGCATTATACACCATGTTTAATACTTCTGCATGACATGCATTATACACCATGTTTAATACTACTCCTGCATGACATGCATTATACACCATGTTGAATACTGGCGACTTCTGCTATGCTGGTGTCTTTTCAGAAAGAACCTGTTCAGAAGAAATCTCCAGCCAGTCCACCTTTAAGCTCACCAGGTAAATAACGGTGTTATAACACATGAATATTACTGTGAACTGTTTATCCACTGTGTTACAACACAGATCACTGGGGTAGACAGGAAGAGGGTTTATAACATTTGCTGACCTGTTTCGATCTCTACAGTCATCAAAAAGAAAAGATCAACTCCACAGAATGAGACAGAGGAGAAACGGGAGAGTACAGGGGGGATGAAGACAAACGAGGAGAAACGGGAGAATACAGTGGGGATGAAGACAAATGAGGAGAAACAGGAGAGTACAGTGGGGAAGAAGACAAATGAGGAGAAACAGGAGAATACAGTGGGGATGAAGACAAATGAGGAGAAACGGGAGAATACAGTGGGGAAGAAGAAAAGGAGGAATGAAACAGAGGTAGAAAAAGAACAAATCCGGAAACCAAAGGAAGGTTGTAAAGAGGGAAAGACGGACCTCGGTGCCATCAAAGAAGTGGATAGGTTAGAAGAAGAGCGAGTCATCCAGAAGGTGGAGGAAAAGAATAAAACGGTTGTAGCAGAGGAAGGGTGGAAGGATGAACCTGTCCAGAAGAGACCAGCCAGTCCAGCTGTTAGCCTACCAGGTAAATGACATCGCAACTAGCTGACAATACACCATATTATACATTTACATTGTTATTGGTTGACAATACAGTGACTCTAAAAAGACTGTTCTGTTCTGGTCTCCAAAGCCCCCAGAAAGACCCGATCCGGAAAGACTTCACTGAATAAGGAGGACGAGGAAATAAAACAGGAGGTGTCAAAGAGGAAAAGGAGCGATGAAGTAGAGAAAGTAAAAAACAAGAAAACAAAGGAAGGTGTTGTCAAAGAGGTTAGCAAGAAAGAGGAGGGTGCTGTATCAGTGAAGGAGAAAACTGAGGTAGTCACTGAGGAGAAAGAGGAGGGTGCTGTATCAGTGAAGGAGAAAACTGAGGTAGTCACTGAGGAAGCAGGCAAAGAGGTGAGCATGAAGAAAGAGGCCGTTGAGGGTACAAAGGAAGGAAGTGAGGATGGGGAATCCAGTGTTGTAGCAGCAGAGGGACTGAAGGATGAACCTGTCCAGAAGAAAACTCCAGCCAGTCCAGCTGAAAGCCCTCCAGGTAAATAACATCACTACTCGCTAACACCATGTTATATAACATTAATATTGTTATTAGCTTTCTGTCCACAATGTTATAACATCGATATTACTGTTAGCTTTTTATCCACCAGGTTACAACACCTCTGTATTACTGTTAGCTGTCTGTCCATTGTTTTACCACATCAATACTGTTGATAGATGACTAAGCATTGTTTGTTTTGGCAGTTATTTTATATTTAGTCTTAAAATGTTTTTTAGTCAAAATACTGTCATATTTTATTATTTTTTGTCAAATGTCTGAGTACTATTTTAGTCCCATTTAATATTCAATTGTACAGCGCACAGCTGGAGATCATTATATGTTTATAATGCTCATATTTCATATTCCTACCACTGGACAGAGCAGAAGAACATCTCACTTCTCCATCCTAGTTTCAAACTTCTGACTATCATTCTGCCTGCAAGTCTGTGTTTTAACTAAGTTCAGAACTCAAACAATGAAAGACAAGTTTTTAAGCAAGTACTCCGCTCCACATCATTAGCTAGCTTGTCCAGGCAGATAGCCAGCTAGCTTGTCTCATGGCAGAGCTGCGTCGACAATACTTATGTCCCACTATCCGGTCAGTTGATTTCTAATAGCCAATTACAAACTCCCTAACCAGTGTGTCTTACGATGAATAGAGTAAATCTGAAATGACTGAACTGTTCTGGTTTCCGCAGCCATCAGGAAGACACGATCTGGAAAGACCCCACAGAACGAGGGAGAGACGAGAATCGAAGAAAATAAACTGGAGGAGACAAAGAGAAAAAAGAGAAATGAAGTAGAGAAGGAACAAACCAAGAAAACAAAGGATGGTGGTGTCAAAGAGGAAACAAAAGACGGGGGTGAGACCGGGGGGGAGGCTGTACCAGTGACGTGGTCTAAAGTGGGGTTTCAGGAAGCAAAGAAAGGAAGTGAGGATGGGGAATCCAGTGTTGTAGCAGCAGAGGGACTGAAGGATGAACCTGTCCAGAAGAAAACTCCAGCTGAAAGCCCTCCAGGTAAATAACATCACTACTAGCTGACTTTCCACCGTGTCATAACACGTTAATATTACACATTAACATTACTGTTAGTTGACAGTACGGTGAATATGCTCTGTTCTGGTTTCCCCAGCCGTCAGGAAGACACCGTTGGCAAAGACACTGAATGAAGGAGAGACGGAAAAACAGGAGAAAAAGAGGAAAGGAAGGAATCAAGTCGAGAAAAAAACACACCAGAAAACAAAGGCAGGTGGTGTCAAAGAGCGGAGCGAGGAAGAGGAGGAGGCTGTAGTAGTAAAGGGGACGAGGAAGGAAGTCCTTGAGGTGGAACGATTAGGAGGGGATGAAGAGCGAGACGTTGGTGAGAAGGATGAGGTAGAAGAGGATGCAAGTAACAGCTCCAACGATCCTCCACCTGAGCTGATGAAGGGCGTAGAGGAAGCGACTACTGTCTCAGAGAACCGCCTCGATCAGGATGAAGAGGTGAGTTAGTTATTGTCTGGGGAGTACGGGCACGGGCTGTTTTCCTGCTGTCCTGTAGAGTTGTGGACGTGGGCCAGTGATATAACATGCTGTGGACGTGGGCCAGTGATATAACATGCTGTAGACGTGGGCCAGTGACATAACATGCTGTAGATGTGGGCCAGTGATATAACATGCTGTGTGTGTGGGCCAGTGATATAACATGTTGTGGACGTGGGCCAGTGACATAACATGCTGTAGATGTGGGCCAGTGATATAACATGCTGTGGACGTGGGCCAGTGATATAACGTGTGTGTGTGTGTCTGTGTGTAGCGACGAAGGCGTCTGGCGGCCAGAAGACAGAGTGTCCTCAAGTCTCTACAGGGACTTCTTACTGCTGGGAGGAGCCTGAGGAGACCAGGCCCCAAACACACACTGTGAGTTCATACACACTTAAACACACACAGCCCACACATACACAACTAGGAATAAACACACTACTGAGAGTACATCCCCCAACCACACACACAACTCCTTAATATCACCTGCTTCTTTCAATAGAAAAAATGTGGATGGAGGAAAAATCACAGAAGACAAGGGGGATAGGAGGAGAAAATATGAAAAGAAAAGAGAGAAAAAGAGAATTGAGGACAAGAAAAAAGAGTCAACCATCAGTAAAGGAGAGAGGAAGGACAAGAAAACAGACAGTAAAGCACTGAAGGGAAAGAAAACGGAGAGCGTGAAAACTGCTGAGAATGTAGTTAGTAGGAAACCTGTGGAGAAGTTTGATGGCAAGAAATCTACTGAGAAGATGGTGAATAGCAAGAAAACAGGCGCCACCAAAACAGAAATTAAGAAAGTGGAGAGGAAGAAATTGGAGAATAAAACTGATTTAAAAAACACTGAAGAAATTAAAAGAGAAAGTAAGAAAACAGTGGAGAAGAAGCTGGAAAGTACCAAAAAAGAAGTGAAAATAATGGAAAAAATGAAAACTAAGGAAGAGCCTAAGAAACTTGAGAAGGAATCGAAGACGGAGGCTAAGAAACTTGAGAAGGAATCGAAGACGGAGGCTAAGAAACCTGAGAAGGAATCGAAGAGGGAGGCTAAGAAACCTGAGAAGGAATCAAAGAGGGAGGCTAAGAAACCTGAGAAGGAATCGAAGAAGGAAGCTAGGAAACCTGAGAAGGATTCGATGAGGGAGGCTAAGAAACCTGAGAAGGAATTGAAGAAGGAAGCTAGGAAACCTGAGAAGGCTTCGATGAGGGAGGCTAAGAAACCTGAGAAGGAATTGAAGAAGGAGGCTAGGAAACCTGAGAAGGAATTTAAAGGGGAGACTAAAAAACTAGTAAAAGAATCCACGAGGGACGCTAAGAATCCGGAGAAAGAATCAGCGAGGGACGCCAAGAAACATGAAAAAGAATCCATGAGGGACGCTAAGAATCCGGAGAAAGAATCCACGAGGGGTGCTAAGAAACCAGAGAAAGAATCCACTAGAGACTCTAAGAAACCGGAGAAAGAATCCACTAGAGACTCTAAGAAACCGGAGAAAGAATCAGCGAGGGACGCTAAGAAACCAGAGAAAGAATCTACAATAAACGCAACAAAACCGGAGAAAGAATCTACAATAGACGCCACGAAACCGGAGAAAGAATCTACAATAGACGCCACGAAACCGGAGAAAGACTCTACAATAGACGCCACGAAACCGGAGAAAGACTCTACAATAGACGCCAAGGAACCGGAAAAAGAATTGACAATAGACACCAAGGAACCGGAGAAAGAATCTACTTTAGACACCACGAAACAGGAGACAGAATCTACAATAGACGCCAAGAAACCGGAAAAAGTATCTACAATAGACGCCAAGAATCCACAGACGACTGATGGCATGCCCGCAGTAATGCTACAACAGGAGGAGGAGCCTAAATCCCTTCAGTAAGTACATGAACTGTGTTTGTGAGAGAGAATTGTCAGTGATCCAGACTAACCTATTTTCAATGTGCAGGTTGGTAATCTACTGTTTTAGAACAAAAAGAAAACATTTGTAGAAATTCATTGTTAGCTTTGTAAATGAATATGTATATTTTGTCAGTGTATTTATATTGAGCAGATTTCTTTTCTGAAAGGCTCATGGTTTCACGCAAAATCACAGTACATAGTTGTTAACTTTTCAACCATGAATGGTGATTTAGTGTTGGAATTTAAGAGGTTTTTCAGAAAATGTTCTAAAATAAGAATTTCCATACATTTTTATTCAAGTTAAATGTTGCAGGGTTTGATGGGTGAGATCTCATTAAGTAACCTGTCTGTATTTGGACTGTCCTGACAGGAAAACAGCACCAGTCGTCCAAACGTCTGACAGTGTATCAAAAACAGCAGGGCTTGTCCAAAAGACAGACGATGTATCCAAACCAGCAGGGGTGGTCCAAAAGCAGGACTGTGTATCCAAACTCCAGACACCCAAAGAGTCCTCCTTCACCCTGACTGATTCTACTTTACACCGGATACACGGAGATATACGCATCTCCCTGAAGACTGACAACCCTGTGAGAAACACACCTTTCAGTTCACTGTTTGTGTCAGCTGATCTTGAGTTTAGCCTTCCATTGTAAGAATTAAATAATTTCTTTCATCACAGAGACATTAATAACCTTGTGTTGTATGTGTCTCATTGGTCCTTCTGTTCCAGGACATCAGTAAATGTCTAGTGGCTTTGGACCAGCTCAGTATGGTGTACGTCACATCACAACATGTCCAGAGACACAGTGAACTCATCACGACCCTCAGAAAGGTACTCCTCAGACATAATCACGTGCACACGCTTAGGTTTTATTGTCAAGGTGATGACCAGCAATTTAGTACTATTGGGGGGGGGGGGGATATTACCTTAACCCCAACTCCTAAACCTAACCCTTAAGGCCTAAACTTATCTCTAATTCTAAGACTAATTAGAACCTTAAAATGAACCCCAATTTGAAACACACACCTTAGCCACACCCACCCATGTCTTAACCACAAAAGCAAGCTTACACACACACACACACACACACACACACTAACGACCACGGTGTCTCTCCAGATGCGTCGTTTCCGCAGTAACCAGGACGTGATGGACAAGGCGTCAATGCTCTACAACCGCTTCAAGAATGCCTTCCTATTGGTCAATGAGAAGGATGACGTCATCAGCCCTGAATTTCTCCGTACTCTGCTGGAGGAGAAAGAGAGGGAGGAGGAGGAGAGGGTGGTGAGGTGGAGGGAGAAACAGAGGAAAACAGGAGAGGTGCTGCAGGAGGTCCGGAGGAGGATGAGTCAACTGGAGGAGAGGAAGGGAGCAGAGGAGGAAACAGAGAGGAAGGTGGTAGAGGAAGGAGTGGTACAACTAGAAGGAGGTTCTGTTTGAGGAGTGTGAAGAGAATTAGAAATAAGAGAGACACCACTCCTCTCTGGTCTGAGCATTAAAGGAAACCTCAAGCCCTGTCTGTTTTATGTCTTGCTGCTGCAGACATTCTGAGCTGTGTTCTGGTTGCAGATGGTTTTACTTTTCTCATGCGATTGTGGTATTGTATTTTGCGTACATGTTTTGTTGTATGCCATAGTAACTGTTTCCATAAATTGTAATGTTTTTACAGTGATCATGTTATGCATGGTAGGATGATACTTCATTGGAATTCTGCCTGAAGAAGTATTGTAGCAAGCAACATTCATGTCTGCTTTAATGAGTGGTCCAATCAAGTGGCTAGTTGGCTAAACTAGTCCCTAGAAGGGTGTAGTACAGAGCAGGATCAGTGAGTTAACCAGCTAACTTCCCTTATTCTTAAATAACCACTTTTGGCATATAAAACCTTAAATAAGCTTGTTCAAGAAAATCCAGTTATTTTTTTGAGGGGGTTCCTCGTCCGAGTTGGCTAGCTAAGCAATTCATTGAGGTTGTTTAGTAGTACACCCCTCAGGAAACTCCGTCCAATAGCCTTCAACATCCTGTCGGGTCAAACCGAAGCGAAGCGCTTCTCGTGTTACCGGCTGGCGGATCCGCTCTTGCCGGAAACTTCAACAGTAATTCCGTTTGTGGTAGTCATGGTAGCCAAAGCCTCGTGCACATTCAACCCCCGACAGATGGCTTGTGTTGTTGTTTTTGTAACTCTTCAACATATATACTTTATTATGTACGGTTTTGTATACAGCTCGGTGCTATTTTCAAAGGTGGCAGTAACTGTTACACACACGCACACAGGAATCTGTTCTGTGAATGGTTTTAACGTTTTTTAAACAGACACACACTTTGGTTTTACAATGTGAAGTGGTGTTTTTATTTTATCCTTTTTTGTCAAGTTGTTGTATAGACATGTTTGTCTTTATGTTTCCTGTTCCTGACTGGATTACAAACTTTACTTATTTCCGTTCCACTATTGGTCAATAAACATTTGTCACCTACTTAAGACGACTTCTCGGATGTGTGCCTGCGTTACTGTTGAGTACAGTTGTTTTATCTGACGGAGTTAATTTAGGGTTGTGTCATTTGGTATCAGACGCAGGGTTAAGTTTAGATTTAGAATGAGGCTTAAATGCATGCCTGACGTTTTTCAGGGTATTACGTTAACAATTCTCACTAATAGTACGAGCGTCTGTTTAATGTCTGTCCCCCCAATAATTTTAAAGAAGTTTGAACTAAGGATAATGCGGTTTCTAGCACCGGTGTCAAGTTCGTGCCTCGCGAATAGGAAACATGGGTTTCTGGGTCATGTTTATAAAAACACAGTAAAAACATATTCAAATCATCAGTTTTCGTTTTATTTAATGAACTATAACGAAATGTTCGTCCAAATACACTAATGCCACCTGCTTTGTTTCTTATAGGAGCTTTTGCGAATATGATTACGAATCGATTTAATACATTCTTGTGGTGAACTCGTGTTTTGTATCCTTCAGAGCCACATCGATTAATCGCTGCCCCGGACTACAACCCATAACCGACAATGTCGCACAAAGGATAATTTTAGCAGCCATACACATTCCTCTCTAACCCCAGGGCAGTCGACTACCCTGGAGAGGTGTGACGATTCATAAATCTGTTTTAATCTTCTTGTAGATTTGACTTGATCACGCGCGGGTTGTTAGAACTAGGCCAACTGGCCGCAGAGCACTGCCTCTCGGTTCCAGTGCATTGACTGCTGACCTGACCTACTAGCTAGTAGTTTCAGTGGTTGACCGGAGAAAGGCTCGAGTGGGTGTGTCGTCAGGGCGAACTGGGCTGGTTGAAAGGTTTTCTAGGAGGTATGTGCTTGCAGAAGGCGGGTCCGTGTTGAGGTTGAGGGCTCCGTGACTGTAACTGCAGAACCAAGGTGAAAGTCATCGAAAGACGGACGCAGCTGACTGAAGCGTTCCGGGAACACTTGGATTTCCTGGGAATCGAGACGGAGACAGTAGACGCGGACAGAGGATTTAAGAAATAGAGGAACTAGGAAAGGGGAGAGCTAAAGCGAAACTGACATGATTTTCTGTCCCAATGGAAAATCTATCACTTTCTCCAGAAAAACCTTAAGTGTCATTTGCTAACCGTTTCTTTGCACGGTTTCCTGGTTTGGCGGCTAGCCTCCTACCGAGCTAACCATGGCCCACGTCGGCAATGGATCTGTGAATAGCGTGGAAGACGACGTGAGTTTGGGGGAAAATAAAGAGGGGAGGAGGAAAACGATATAATTATCTATGATATCGGTACCATAATGCATACATTTATGAACAGCTTTTATTGCCTGCCGGCTATAATATAATATTGACACGGTAGTAGGTACAATATTATTTTTGTTGCCAAGGTTTGTTGTTTTTTACTGTTACTAGGTATCCTTTAACATAGAAACACACACACACACACGTAAACACTGTCTCTTTACTGTGTAATGTGACTAAATTAGAGATAACCGCTCCATTCTAGAGTCACAAGTATTCCAACCTTATTCAATTAGTTTACATTCACAAGAGCCTATGTCTTGTTTTCATGCAGACTGCAAATAATATCAGATGTTTTTTTCTTTCTGTCTGTGTTTCCGAGACAAATTTACTAGTCTGGCATTCACTATTAAAATAAAAGCATTGGTAGCCTAGCCCCACCGAGTTTCTAAACCGGTATAGACTACCCTTTCTGACGTGGCGCATGTTTATATCACAGCTGGAAACCGGGAAAGCCACTGTTCGGAAAAACGGTGTTCTACATTTATAAATTCGCTTCATATTAGCATAATCATCCTATCCATTTCTCTCTTCATAACAATATTTTTTTCAACATGTTCTATTGTTCTTTCAACATTATTTGGAGTTCTGCTTTAGAGTTCATTATACATTATTAGCAGTTTGTTCTAAAGTTCCTTCAAAATTATTAAGGGTTCTGTTCAATGGTTCCTACACAGAAACCAACAGCCTTAATCATATGAAATAGGGATCCAGGGTACCGTCAATGTTGAAATGTCATTCATCAGTAGGCTATTGATACACACGGTGCAGCTGGTAGCTAGACAGCCTGCTGTTTGCTGATGTTTACCACGGGTAACAGGATTCTGCATTGGCTAATTAATTGATGAGGAATGACACAGGAATCTGTGTGTGGGTGAATCTGAGAGCATGTCCTTGTGTCCCATCATCAGCTGTTATTGGTAACCTGACAGAATGATGTCTCTAGTATATGTCGACCTCGAGCTAAGTGCTTGCGCCCCTGTGTTTGTGCATGCATGTTGAACACCAGAGAATCACCACAGGCCACTGTTGTGTAATGCCCAGCACCCATATACTAATCTAATTTCCAACACAAACTAGAACTGTTAGCAGCAACACATTGATATAGGATTTACTACCCCAACTTCCACATTACAGATAGCCTCATTGACATCTCATTATAACATTACAGAACATCATGGACAACATATTATAACATTAGAGAGAACATCATTGACATCACATTATAACATCAGAGAGTAGGGCGTAAGACATGCCTGTCTCTGTGAGAAAGA
>JACXGK010015768.1:0-10032 GCA_016801125.1 Novumbra hubbsi | reverse complement strand
CACCTGTGTTCTTAGTGTTCACACCTGTGTTCTTAGTGTTCACACCTGTGTTCTTAGTGTTCACACCTGTGTTCTTAGTGTTCACACCTGTGTTCTTTGTGTTCTCACCTGTGGTCTTAGTGTTGTTACCTGTGTTTCAATTTTATCTTGATCACCTCATTGATCACCTCCTTATTTATTGGACTTATTTATTGGACTTCTGTCACCTGGTGTTTCATTGTTTCAAAAAAAAAATGTGGTGCCTTTGTTCTGTGGCACATTCCGTGTCGCCAAAGCACAGTAATTCAAGTAATTCTTGGAAATGATTAACCTTTTGTTTACAGTTTTTCACAATTGCTAAAACACATTTCTTTAAACCTTCACCTATTCTCTCAAAACTCTAAACACAAAACCATCATCTTCAAATTACATTAACAAAACCCCAGACTCTTCTGTCAAAATCAAACACTCGCCTCAAAACCATTTACTCTGTTCTCAAAATCACACATAGCTTTCAGATTGTAAACACAGCCAGTCAAAATATAAACACTTCAGAGCAACCATTAGACACTGCATGAAAAAATGGAGAACACAGCATGCAGGGCATGTAGACACTGATTTTTGTAATTGTAAATAGTAAACACATTTTGCAATAAAAAAGTATAATTTTCACGGCTTGTTCAGTGAAAATATTGAATACTGTAAATACAGCAAGTAATTCAGTATTGAATGCATGTATACCACTATGTAAAAGCCCAATGACCAAAGAATCACATTACAATATACAAAATATGTGGACCAACTACAATGAGAGATTCATTCTTGCTGCTCTTTCTTAGACCTGTGCCATCTGTGTACTCTGAACTAAGTTATTTCTTTGCAATTGGTTTGATCACATCACACGAAACTGAACTATTTTGACACTTGTGTTTACCATTGAGAAATCACAGTGTGAAATGTGATTTAGTCAGTGAGAAATGTGTTTAAAGTTTTGCAAACAGAGTGAATGCATTTGGAAATGGTGTCAAACAACCAGAATGTGTTTGACAAAATAGTGAGTGATTCAACAAACTGGTCTAGGCCACTGAGTATTTGGTTTAGAGAATGTGGTTAAATGTTTTAGCAATTAAAAAAAACTGCAAATCCACCTCTATGCCTGTGTTCTTCAACCCCTCGACATGTGATCATCTTTTAGACCCATTTAGGGGCATACAGTATGGATCACCAAACAGTATAAACATAATACTCCTTTGTGTGACTGAGACATGCAGGTCAGGCAGGTTTTGGGGCCTTTGACAAAGCCCATGTTTGACAAGACAGTGTGAGAGTCAAAGTACTGCAGTCATGGCCTGTCAGTCATAAACTAGACAGGCTGCCAGAAAACTGACGGGCAAGTTAAGTTGCAGTTACAAAGAAACAAATGCCTGTTAACTACAACAAAGCACACATTGGCTGCACTGCTCTTCATGTCCCCAGGCTGATATTGAACGCTTGCCAAAGTACATAATATATGTAGAAAAACATAAGGATTATGTCAATGTGTGAGGCTTGGTTATCCTTTGTGTGCATATTCCTCTCCAATTACAGTAGCTGCAGACTGAAGCCCTGCAGACTGGAGCACTAGAGTCCTGGACCCCTGCAGACTGGAGCCCTAGAGTCCTGGACCCCTGCAGACTGGAGCCCTAGAGTCCTGGACCCCTGCAGACTAGGCCCTAGAGTCCTGGACCCCTGCAGACTGGAGCCCTAGAGTCCTGGACCCCTGCAGACTGGAGCCCTAGAGTCCTGGACCCCTGCAGACTGGAGCCCTAGAGTCCTGGACCCCTGCAGACTGGAGCCCTAGAGTCCTGGACCCCTGCAGACTGGAGCCCTAGAGTCCTGGAGGCCTGCAGACTGGAGTACTAGAGTCCTGGAGGCCTGCAGATTGGAGCCCTAGAGTCCTAGAGGCTTGCAGACTTGAGCCCTAGAGTCCTGGAGGCCTGCAGACTGGATTCCCGGAGTCTGTGCTCCAAATATAAAGGGGAATTAAGATATAGGCTGGAGAGGGGGGTGACAGTTTGATAGAAAAGACAGATTGGATGGATGAGATATGCGGGAGGGAGGGAGAGACAGATTGAGGTGGGATTGAGAAACATAATGCCAGCATAGGGTATTGAGAGGTAAACTATTTTTGTTGGAATTAAAAAATCCATGTGTGTGTGTTTTTTCAGCATAGGTTTGGGGGAGTCACCTAATGCATTTACAGTGAATATATGCTGTAAATGAAAGCACATTCACACAAAGAGATTACAGAAATTGAATCGGTAAGGTTCAACTCCACTGTATCAGTCAAATGCTCAGCCAATCGTGTCTGATTACCTCCACAGTTCATTTGGGTTTGAGGCCTCTCTGCTATTTGCAGATAAGACCTGGCTTGTGTTATAAATGTCTGCAGCGCTGCAAACTCCATTATAAGCACTTCATGGGGCCCTGATACTGCTTCAAGTTATGACCTCTGAACAAAATCTATTTGACTACACAATACACTGCTAACTGACAATACAGAAGCTAGGATATTCACTAGAAACGTGTCAAGGTTTGACCCTAAAATCCTTTTTTTGTACATTTATATATTGAAAGACAGCCAGGTGAGTGTTTATTATTTTTATGAAATCATGTCAAGCCAAACTTCAGAAATACAAAGCCTCCTCAAGTGAATAGTTTGGTCACTTGATTTGAAGAGACAGCAACGTCCTTGACAAATATACACCTGTCATTGGGTCAAGTCACATCACATTGTGTCGCACAAGCATTGAAAGTGTGTGTGGTGGTTTGTGTGTCTCACTGGGGAAAATCTCTGAAAACATCTCACTTTGCCATGCAGTCAATACATTGATAAATTAATGCTACCGGTTAGTTGGAACAATGTTCCAATATTACCAACAGTATTTTAACAACAGTATTTTGACTATGGTAAGTAATTATTTCATTGGTGTAGTCCAGTAGTCAACGCCACTGCTTTCAGTGCATTTTTACCACTGCAGCATGGATTCAAATCAATCCCACATTGCTTTCAGCAAAAACGAATTCCTGTCTTTTTCTACAGTCTCTATAAATTATATATATATATGCAGGTACGTGTATCATAAAAAAAAAAAATAATACTTTACAGTTTGAGGCTGGGCATCAATGTCCAGATCAATGTCAGTAGATCAGATGTGGAATCAAGATAAGTTACATCAATCACAATATTACGCCAGGTCAATTCAACGTCAGGCATAATTAATATGTCCTGTAAGGAAGCATAAGAAAATGTGACTCAATGTCACCTGTTTTGGTGCAAATGAAAGTGACAGCACTGGAGAGCACTGGAGAGGCAACATCAAGACAACCCCCAAAAAGAGAATGGTTTTGCCTTGATGCCATTGACTGGCCCTCACGTTCCGCAGACCAGAATCCAACTGAGAACATCTGGGACGTTATGTATCAGTGCATCTGATGCCGCCAAATACCGCCACAGACTGTCTAGGAGCTCTCTGATGCCCTGATCCAGGTCTGGCAGGAGAACCCCCAGCAAACCCTCCATGGTCTCCTCAGGAGCTGGCCCCGACGTTGTCGGGAGTGCATATACACACGTGGGGGCCAGAAACACTACTGAGTCACATTATGAGTTCCCATGATAGTTTACTTAGATTTTTTGGTGTGAATTTAAATCCAGCCCTCAATTGGTTACAGATCAAGACTTTAATATATTTCCTTCATCAGGATCTGATGTGTGACGTAAGTGTTTCCTTTTTTACAGCAGTGTATGTTTAAAATATGTTTTGATAGTGACAGTGATTTTGTTAGCTTGATGTATGTTACTAATATTCTCTGTATTCCATACTGCAACATTGAATATGCAAAGGAGAAATAGGAAAACAGTAATTCAGTAATATTCTTTTTTAACTGGTCATGATTTTCTTAAATAAAACCATACAGCCAATGCTGCGTTAATACGTTTACTTTCCTTTTGATACATACTGTAATTCTAGTATAAACAAATGGCGCAGACATATATTGCAATACATTCTACCAGAGAGAGATGGCTGGATCCAAGCGCAGGGCACAAGTACGTTGACTAGATAATCCAACAATATATACAGGAACAGGCGGGTACGTGGTCGAAGGGCAGGCAGAAGGTCTGGAACACAGGTATTAATCCAGGCATGCAGACATGAGGCAGAAGTACCAAATGGGATAAGCCAATGATGTGGTCAGAACCAGACCCTGCTGCATGGTGGTGGGCATTGGGGGGCAGTGGTGGGCATGGGGGGGCAGTGCCCACCCTATAGAACTTCTTTGCCCCAACCCAAATAAAACATGGTCGAATGGAAATTTTCCATTATTTTATTTTTAGCTTTTGTATGCTTATTTAACCCGGATTTATGTGTAATAATAAACACATTTGAAGTTGGAATGACTTCAAACATATATTTTCGGACAGGGTTTTAGTCCTACTGAAAACACGCTGCATCGCCTTAGATTTAAATCGGGGTAGTACAAGACAAGTGTCAAATCGTGTAATTCCACTTGTGCGACAGACCAGACATTATGCAATGTGAAGTTGATGAGTCTTTTTTTTCTTTATCGGAAGACAAGTAAGGTAGCTAAAACGTTTTAGTAGAAACCGCAGAGAAGAATACTATCTGTCAATTGCAACATCAATGAAAACGAAATAGAATTTAACTGACCAAAATAGTAAGGTAATAAAATAGACGATAATTGTGAACGCGTACAATGTTTTTTATTACGTCGGTAAACACCAAGATAAAAGTGTCAGGATTCCAGAAAAATACTAACGAAAAAATGAAATGTTATGCCACAACAAGTTACACGGTTTGTGGCAAATGGTTGTTTCTGCGTCATGTATGTAATGTTTTTGCCCACGGTCTTTCCGTTTTAATTGTTAGCTGCTCTGAAAAAAGTAATTCTGGTTGGACAAAGCAGTCAAGTTCATGAGAGAAAATATACTTTACAATGTCCTAAACGTTCTGGCTGACATTTTTGTTTAGAAAGCAAATGTGTGTCATTTTAGGGTGAAAACAGTGTGTATTTTAGGGTGATATTGTACTGGTATAATGTGTTTGCAAAGCAAGTGGAAATTGGAAAATAACTTAGTTAAAAACTGTGCAAGAAAGAAAACGATACACTGTCAGGGCCCAGAATGCAACAGAATTTCTGTAGGAGATCTTGATGCTGCTGTAGCCCCCCCCCCCATTAGTTGGACATGCACCTCTTTTCCTGTATCTCTCCTCTCTCTCTCCCTCTACTTCTCTCCCCCGCTCTCTCATGCCCTTTCTTTCTCTCTTTGCAGTGGCAGGTTAGTGGGAGGGGCTGGTTGTGGGGCGGAGGGAGGTGTGTGTGGGGGGTGGGGGGGGGGTGATGAGCTGCTGCAATAATAAGCAGATTTTAATGATTTACTATAAATCAGCCGCAGTGGGCTCTACTGGAGGAGTCCTGGGGGGATGACAGCTCCTGCCTCACACACACCCCGCAAATGCCTCACTGATGATTTCTGTGCTTCAGATCATCAATCACAGGGCTTAGCGTGGAAGGGGCGTCGTACACAAGCGTGCAAACACACACGGAGACCTGTACGGATGCATATGTACACAGAAACAGGCCCGCACACATGAACACATACAGGACAAATCCATCAGGCGTACACGAGTTTAAGGGATTGTCTGGCAGCTCTTTCCCTTTTCTATTGATCCCATTGCACTGGCATCATCACCAAGCTGTCTCACAAACCCTGCGACTGGGATGGATTGAGAGTGGATGATTGAAAGAGGAGAGTAAGGTGATGTTCACTCTCATCCACCCCCCCCCCCCCCCCCCCCCCCCCCCCCTCTGAATGACATTGAAAGTGCCAAGAGTTTTTGGTTTCATAAAAGATGCTCAAATACAAACACGTTGGGTTGAATATAACCCGGCATATGGATATATTTCAACCGCTGATTATAAAGGTCTGTTCCCATTCTTCATTACAGATACCAGCTGAGAGTGAGAGAATTTAGCTATTCAAACAAAGGACCAGGAAATGCCTACAACTGAGAGGAAAGAAAAACACATTGAAAGCATTATTGGATGGATCGTCTTGACAACGTTATTGTTGCTTCCCTAAAAGATAATAGTGCAAAATTTACTAACGATGAGTCAGAGCAAAACAGATACTCAGGAGAAAACAGATACACAGACCTGTTAGTACTTCCTGTAATGACTGTTATTACGGTCTGTTTTGGATTATTACTGTTATTATTCTCTTAAAGGTCAGGCTCATCATTAGTTTAACACAAATGAAAATGTAATTTTATGTATTTCTCATTCAGGTCATAGTTCATATTACATCTCAGATGAACAGCTTTAATTACAGATTGATTGATACACCATCAATCTTGCTGTTGATATGATTGCAATTATGAAATGTAATATTTAATACACTGTAGGATGATATCTTTTTAACCTCTCATACGTTTCAGCTGATTTATTGGTCTTGTCTATTTATACATACACTTTATCTACGTGGTTCTGATTTAACAAACTAATAATTTTTCCATTGCTTACTCCAAATGCATCGCGTCAGTCTAGTATTTCAATTTCATCTGTGTAAAACAAATGTTTACATAAAAAACTGAATAATGAAATAAGTCCTTAAATAAATAAATACCCTCTTCAAAACCATTAGAGTAATGCTGAAAAATGCGTGGTGCTTTGTATTGGTTTTATCATCCGGTAGTTATGTCTGTGTCATCTTTGTCACGGGATCCCAGAAGTCTTCTTTCTTGGGAAATATCTGCTCAGTCACTGCCCAAAGAACACACAAGGTCAGTACTCCTACATCATGTAAGCTATGGTTAAATGTGTTTTCATTGTTTCCATGCAGCCCCCAGGCCTTTCCATTAGGATGGGGTCAAGCTCGGGTCAGTTGTGGTAAGACTGTGGTGTGTGTGTGTGTGTGTACGTGAATGTGTAATTCTGTTATCTCTAGTGTGTCGCGATGCTCAGATCAATCTAATGCATTTAAAACTAACCACACAGTTTGCTATGAATGGCATCGCGACGTGTAACGCATTAGCTAGTTTTGTGTAGCCTATATGAGCACTAAGAGGAGATTCAGCGGAGACACACTGACTGCATGATTCAGGTGCCATGTTGATGATCTTCGTAGGCCAAGTCTGCGGTTCACAGCCTGCGACATTATTGGGCCATTTCTGTCTGAGGGACCGTGTGCTTTCGTCAGGCTCTCTGACACTGCCGTGTGTTGACATGCTAGCACCTCGCTGATGAAACAGGGCATATTCTGAGGGCCTGGCCTTGCTAACACAATCACCATCGGCTCCTCTCACTCACCTTCCATCTCTGACCTGACACATGTCTTATCTGTGTGTTGGCTGCTGTGTGTGTGCACAGAGATTCTTTGAGTTGTTAAAGGCCTGCAGACAGTGAGAGAGAGAGAGAGAGAGAGAGAGAGGTGGAAGGGACGAGTTTACATGATACAATACGTATCATGATTGAACTATTGCTGATTATAACTATGTTTATCGACGCATAACTAGGTTGTTTTATTTACGAGTATCAAGACATTACTCTAACTATGGTCATGTGTGTGGTATGTGTGTTTATGTGTGTGTGAGTGACTGTGTGTGTGTGTCTGTATGTACGTTTATATACAGTATGCTTCATTCACAATGTCCCTGAGGGGTCGATTAGTTTTACAGATCACCCCTCCCCCAAAACCCCAGAGACTGGAAGACATTCCTAGAGAGAACAAACCTTTAATTGTTCGCTCTGTCCCCATGTAAGGGAAATGATGCGTTATATTGCATCATCACTCTCCCGCCAGTCCCCTAGATGACCCCTGAATCAAGCTTCCAGCTTAATGGGCCCATTGTTGTATGGAGTTTTAATCTCAAACCTTCCAACAGTTAGCCTGAGCTCCAGATCTGTTTGTCCTGTTTTACCAACTCCCATGACAGCAGTGAGGCTGACAGACAGCACAAACAGATATTGGAGTCAAGCAGTCAAACCACCACTGTCAAACCGAACATAAGCCACTTTATCTTGACTATACAACATCTCCCTTGAAAAATATATTCAAGAAAAATCTGAAAATGTGTCAGAGCATTTTGGGTATGATAGGTCATAACACTTTACATGGTATATAAAGCCTACATCCAATACGAAGCCCACTGGGGTGGGTTATTATTCATATGTACATCCACGGAGCTGTGGCATGGGGACAGGAGAAATGGACCAGTTGTACCCAGTTAGTGGTGCTTCTAATCGTGTAGTCACAATGGCATAGACCTTGATATATTATGTTATGTAAGACTGCATAATACCGAACAGTAGATCAAGCATCATAGGCTATACCGGAGAGAGGATTTTGTAAAATTGGAGTCATCTAGTCTTATTTAATTTTGTACACCTTAACACTAAAATGTTTTGTGAATGGTAATTACACTTTTGATGGTTGACTTTGGCTGAGTTTGAATTCTAAATACTAGACCAGAATATGTGAAATATCCATCTGAATACCTCAGACCTCTTATTGATTGTAATTGAAATGCACCAGAAAGATATAATTTTATTTTCAGAACTTTAGGTAATATTTCTAATGTTTACATGCATTGCAATCTTTCCATATTTTGCTGAATACATCAAGACGTATTGCTTTGAAACCCCAAAACGTGTGGCAACTGAATGGCCACCAACTTAACAGAGGCAATACAATATCTCATCCTTAGATAACCTTTCTCTATTGTTGGTTATCCTTATTATAGATCCAGATTAAGATACATTAAAATGACCAATTCAGTTAAACAACTTTGCATTGAAGAAAAAGAAAAAATCCTCCTAGAATCATCTTTTGTGGTTGCATTGCAAATGTAATTTTAAAAGAATGCACCACTTTCCTGCCCTGTGAGTTCGACATTCCCAGTTCTACTGTTTTCCTTTTCACTCACTATCTCCTTATTTTACCTACTTTGTTGATTAATTATTCAAACACAAATGTAGAACTCTACAAATTATACTCTGCAGATTCTTACCATCAATCTGTTTAAGCATATACAACATTTGCTTTTAACCTTTTGAAATAATGAGAAACAGTTATTGGTGTTTTAGGGATTCTTTCTCCTTGCACTGAAACACCGAAATCTCCTGTAAACAAACCTCTTCAAATTATCCAATATTCAAATTATAGAACCACTTGTTTTTCAACTTACCTCAATTCTATTTTAACACTTTATGGCTATCATACAGTTATTACTTGGGTTTAAAACACCATCCAATGCCCAAAACACTCCAAACCAGACAACTTCATTTTTTTATATTAATGTGCTATAGCCTGTATTATGACAAACATTGGAAAACTCATCATCATACAGAAGAGGCATTGTCAAAAGACAACTGCGCTCCATTAGTGCAAACATTGCAACCTTCCATTCTCCCATAAAAAAATACATTCTCTCCCCGACCTTATCGATTTCACGACCAAAGGCAGAGATCAATGAAAAGAAACAGGCTGAGACAAAGAATGGCATTTGAGGAGGGGAGAAAGCGCTGACATTTTCTCCATCACTGTCGCAACCCTCCACAAATATTAAAACATTTATCACCTGTGCGGTAGTATTGGCAGCGCAAATTGTTTTCTCCTCAGTGTGATACTGCGCCTGAACTCCCAGAGCGCTCCCTCGGGACGGCAGATTGGTGCCTGTGACATATCGGCAGCAGCATTTACACGCACCTGCCACGCATCCCGGCGGTTTCCACCGGCCTCAGGAAGTCTGGGGAGGGCAGATCCCGGGACGCGATCCCGGGACGCGGGTTGGTTCACTGTTGGAGGGAGCGACCTGGGAATGGTTGGGTGTGACGTGATGTGTTTCGTGTGGCAGCCTGTGGTCATTTTGGAATGAAAGCCGTGATGGAAATGACGCGCCTTTTTACGCGGACAACGACGACACAATGACGGCACAATGACGGCACAATGACGGCACAATGACGGCACAATGACGGCACAATGACGGCACAATG
>JACXGK010015765.1:0-10035 GCA_016801125.1 Novumbra hubbsi | reverse complement strand
GAGGGAACACCGGTGATGAGGGAACACAGGTGATGAGGGAACACAGGTGATGAGGGAACATAGATGATGAGGTAACACAGGTGAAGAGGGAAAACAGGTGATGAGGGAACACAGGTGATGAGGGAACCCAGGTGATGAGGGAACACAGGTGATGAGGGAACCCAGGTGATGAGGGAAAAAAGGTGATGAGGGAAAACAGGTGATGAGGGAACACAGGTGATGAGGGAAAACAGGTGATGAGGGAAAACAGGTGATGAGGGAACACAGGTGATGAGGGAACACAGGTGATGAGGGAAACCGGTGATGAGGGAACACAGGTGATGAGGGAACACATGTGATGAGGGAACAAAGGTGAGGGCAAGCCTGCCATGCCTGAGATTTAGATGGTTATAATGGCTAATTGCACAAGCTAGACTCGACTTTGTAGGAGTGAAATAGACATTCCATCAAAGATATGCAGACTTGCCCTAAACCTTTTAAATATTTATTAAAGACATTATTTTACTAGGTCCTTTGATGTTGTCTGGCCCAGGGACGTGAAGGTGAACGGCATGAAATTAGACTGACAAATCACTCTTGCTGTCTTTGCCTATGCAATGGACAAACACTTGTGGGCTTTGCGCTTTGTCTCAGGGTGCTTGTTGGCCTGTTGGTGTATTTTTGGTGTCATGGAGCGATGCTTTGCAAACTGTGTAGAGCGATTTCTTTATTTTTTTATGCCTGCACAACATAGCCAGACACTCTATGTACCTAGAATCGTGCCAAATGGCACAAGATAGTTTGACTGTACTGACATCACACCCCAGTCTGGCACTTGTTGCCGATGTCCACACCCATGGAAGGCCAGACCGGTTCAGCATAGGTGGCACATGGGCTCTTACTCTGTTTCCCCTTTCTCCTCACTCTCTACTCCAACTTCCTTCCCAGGCCTGGCGAGCATGATTGTCTTAATGCTCTGTAGGCACCGAACACTGTCAGTTAGTGTGCATGGAAGTGCTTAAAGCATGTATTATGTGACCAGATGTGCGACTGGGCTTTTCTTAGGTTGTCCCAGTATCACAGTTAGGATTTTACCCGTCTCTGGTTAACCAGCCCTCTTCACTGGCCACACTTCAGGACTCATAATGGGAAGGGTTGGAAGATGAACCATTTTTAAAGTGGGAGTCACTCGAGTCTATATTCAATTGGCCCTCCACACCGCCATGCCCAGACATCCCCCAGGGTTTTGGCCCCAGCAGCGATCAGACAGTGTTATGGCCAGTGACTGTCAAACACTACATTACCATATACCAAAGCACTTACACATTCAATCATCCAGACCACACACACACTCCGACACACACCACATTAATAATACATACACAAATACATGTAGACATATGTACACATAAAGTGTGTATGAATAAATGTATTTACATATCAATAAGCATCCATACACATATATTGTACATCTATACTTGCCTAAATACACAACTATAGCCGTACACAATTAATTTTATTTTTTATAAAAGACAATCTCTCCTGATGCCATAGGTACAACCATCTTTCCCAATATACTAACAAGTTTTCATTTTCAACTGTGGTATATCTCTCTACTGTACTATAATGCTTTATTCAATACTTGAATTGTGTTAACTGTAGTGAATACCTAGATTCACTAGCTTTGAAAATTACCCCAAAGCAGAATCATGTTTTCCATTGAATGAGCATGGTCTCTCAGATCACCCAACAACACTCTGTATATTAATTTCTAAGTTGATACCATGACACATTAGCCACTCGGGAACTTGGTTACAGAAGTTAACAGCTATTGGACAGTACCAAAATACAGTTTCCTCCTAAAAGTGTCTACATAATGCTGATTGCTCAATCCCCCTTATCTTTCTAAATATATTGAAAAAACTGTAATGACACATCAAATGTTGTCTTATTTACAGCACCATACACCTGATGCCATGGAAGTGGAATGTCAAACATATCCTAGATGTTTTGAATTTTATAAGGTTTTGCTGTCAAACTTTTCATTGTCAGTTGGAACAGATACATTTTACGGTGGATATTGATCCCTTTTAGCCATGCATGGTTTATAATTGATGGGCGACCAGGTAGTTCCTGGCTTTTTATACCCATTAGTTTTCTTTTCCATTTTTGTGGCAAGGCTGCAACAACTTGATTGTATTCTTGAAGTGAACATATCTTTCCGTGTTTTTGTAATAGTTGAGTGTAAGAGATAATTTTCCCCTTTTTAGTAGTTATGTCTTTAACAAACATGTTCCCTTTGGCAAACATGTTGAGTGTGTTAAGGTTGTAGTTGTTATGATTCTATGTACAGTTTTTCATTCCTTGAGTTTACGGATTTCACCTATATCTAGTTAAGTCTTACATGTTTCTAATTTCCCCCTCACCAGCTCCCTGTTTAGACTCCCTAACTCATGTCTGTTTGTCATTCATTGTTTCTTGCTACATCTTGGTTTTCTGTACTTAAGTTTCAGGTCTTAAGTATGATCTTAAGTATGGTCTTGTCATGATTAAGTCAATCGTATGAATTAAAATTCTTCATTGTTGTTACTCGCGATTGTTTACGGCTCTTTTATAAACCGTTACAAATTTGTCATGCACAGAAGCATTTTGACCCTTTTCATCACACTGCAAATTGACCTCAGATGCATTCTGTCTATCAATCAACATTGATGTCTTGAATACTTGATCAGAATACACTTGAGACAGATCCCGTTTATTGGAAATGATTTAGAGAGGCTCACACATGTTAGATAACATCCCACATATCATGGTGATCAAACTAAGTAACCAGGAAAGCAGGGTCATGGTCAGGGTGACCAAGAACACTACTGAGTTTCCCTGCAGAGACGGGAAAACCTTCCAAATGTTCATGTGACCATAAAAGGTGTTTGCTATGCTCCTCCAACTCTCCAATATCACTCCTACACACCCACACAGTCTGATTTGGTGCATCCCAGACAGACCTACACCTACACCTAGGATAATGCTAATATATGTTCCATATGAACAGTCCGATTAATACTTTTTTGCATGTTTTCAGTTCTTTCACATGAAATGTTTTCAGAAATCCTCTTACTGCTCCCCACTGCTGGCCAATAGTAATAGGTTTGAACAAATTCATTGGAAAGGTCATAAATGTCTTCCCGGTGTTCCACAAGTGAGGCCGCCCACCTCTTGCCAGTTTGGCTGGCTGGTAGGTTGATGTACATGGACCTTTTGTTAAGCCTTGCCAAACTGTATTACTTGGTTAAATATTAAATAAATAATAGTAGGCACATAATATGAACCCTTTCATGTTAATAGCATTGGAAAATTGACATTATTGTGAGTGTCAATTGTCA
The DNA here is from genome assembly GCA_016801125.1 of Novumbra hubbsi. Classification (NCBI taxonomy): domain Eukaryota; kingdom Metazoa; phylum Chordata; class Actinopteri; order Esociformes; family Umbridae; genus Novumbra; species Novumbra hubbsi. The sequence goes on along the minus strand of JACXGK010015765.1, from coordinate 6,673 downwards.
AGAATAGATTCCTTATTTTATTGTGTTAAAAATACATTACATAAATTACATCCAACTGTTTACATTTGGTCCACACTTACTGGAGCATCACAATGACTATGATGGGGTGGAGATGCTATTTTCTATTACTGATCCTGTGCTACTGATTATGTCTTATAGCACAGTGGTTCAAAACCAGGATTATAAGGATTTCTTGAGGTATGACATGACTACCGGTAAAATGAAAATTGAGGGGTACTTCAGTGTTACACCCTGCAGAGCAAAATTCAGTTGGTGGTAAAGTAATCCAAAAAGCTGGAAACCACTTATATAGGATATGATTTAATGTCTGTATGTATCATTCATTCATTTATTCATTAATTCGTCATTCATGCAGGAGCAGGCTACATCCATAGTTAGTTTAATAGAGCTGAAGGCGTATACATCCCAATTACTGTATGACTCATCTGATATTAACCCCATATTGACTGAGGAAAGCTCTCCATTCATATTCAGGTGTTGACTTGTCTGCTTTACGTTACCGCTTGCGCAGACCATCCTGTCAGAGGCGATGACATGACCTCAGTTCTATGATATATAAGTCTTGTTCCGATGCTGTTTTAAAGACACTGCTGCAGGTTCATTGAAACGCAAAATAAGTCTAGAAGAGGATATCCTTTTCATTGCTACTTCAAAGAAACATCGGTCAGATTTAAACTCAGGTATATTTTCTTTTTATAACTTGTTTATGTTAGTGTGTGACAATATAATGTATTGATAGAAATGTACGTTATGAACTAAAACAAATTAACAAAAAGTTAATACAAAAGTAATATAATATAGATATTGTATGGTTACATTCGCAATTACAGCATAAGCAACAGTTCTTTTCTCAATTTTTACTAGTAATACAAATATAATACCGAAATCATAATCATAGTCTTGTTTAATGCTTAAATCAATAATGCATTTTTTTGTCCAAGAGAAAGACAAATGCTATTCAACATGCCTCTTAGCTCTAAACAATTAAATTTTCTGATCAAATGAGCATACTAATCTCATAAAGACTTTTAAGTAGTGGTATTCGAGATAGACTTAGTTATCAAAAAGTTAATATAACAGTAATATAATACAGACAGTGTACGGTTACATGAGCATTTACAACATAAGCAACTGTTTTTTTTCTATTTTAACTAGTAATCCAAATATAACACCGAAAACATAACCAATCATTTTAATGCTTGGACAAATATGTCTTTTTTTGTCCAAGGGAGAACTAAATGCTACTCAACATGCATCTTCGCTTTAATTCATTGAATTTCCCGATCTAATGAGCCTATTTAATTCCCAGATTCATCCTAATCTCCTGAGATGAAGTTAAATGTCTTCGTTTCCGCTGTGGCTCTACTTGGTGCCTTCCAACCTCGCTATGAATGCAGAGCTATTGAAAACCCCGGAGCGCTACATTCATTCCACAGTCTTCCAGCAGAGCTTCAACAGCAACTACCTATACTTCTGCGACTAGGAGAGGAATACTTCATTCGGCTTGACAACTCAAATAAAAATTTGCCCCAGTCCTTCGCGTCAAGTGCATCTGGAGCTGCCGGTCCCTCGACAACGGCTAACAGGGCTTTACAACTTCAGCTCACTCAACAGATTCTCCAAGGTAAAGTAGGTGACATCAATAGGTTTCTGAACCGCTACGTTTACCCGATGGATGATTTCATGGAGAGAGGAAAGCGGTCCGGGCCAGGCGAGGAGCCACCGATCTCTTTGGACCTGACCTTCCACTTGCTTAGGGAAGTTCTAGAAATGGCTCGAGCCGAACAATTGGCGCAGCAGGCGAACAGTAACCGAAAAATGATGGACATATTTGGGAAATGAAGATAAAATAAATTTGTATAATGTATGTACATCCGGAACAAGTAATCTGCTAATCAATTTTGCTATTACTCTTGAATTGGTTAGGTTCGTATAGATTTAACAGATGAATTAAACAAGTTGGAAAATGGATTTGTAATTTGCTACTAGTTCCATTGTGTGGTGAAATACAGACATAGCCCATTGAAATGCTGTACACGTATGCTTTAATTGTCTTAATTTAAATTCAAGCAAAACATGTTGTATATATTGTTAGTCGCACATTCTCTATTTGAAAGTCCCTCTCATTGTACAACTGGTTAAAGTTTGATAATAAAATACAATATGAGCAATGCGTCATATTTGTTGTGCAAGAGAATGTCTATCTAATATCTATATTTGTAATAAAAAAAAGTTTAAATGTTACATTCATTACTTGCTGTGTAGCCTAAATTATTGAGTGTCTTTTTTCTGACTCGCATACATCTTTCGCGAAAGAGTCCCACATAGCGTACAGCTTTCGCAAGTCAGATATGTATGCAAGGCTATTTGTTTTCACAGTAGTATGAAGAGTTGAGCGGTAGACAACTGTATAGACAAGGATTATTTAACGATAACAAAAAATTAAAACCGTTTCTCCAGCAGGAGGCTGACTCAACCAAAACGGTAAGATGTTCTACTTCTGGTTGTTCAGCCAAGAAAAGGAGAAGACGTGTTTGGGTCCATCTTTGTCATCTGTGTTTGGCTGACCTGATGCTGTAGCAGAAGAAATCTGAGAAGACAGATCAAAACAATAAGGAGTCACCAACATGAAGCTTGTAGCCTATGACCTACAACTTGTCCGCTGATCTTAATTGCTATGTATGGAACCAAAATCAAAACATGGGTAATACAACTGACAGGTATATCCATGCCTCCTACAACAACCTCTGAGGTGGATCACCACAGATCACTGAATTGGAACTGTGTTAAAGTCAAAGGGCATACCTTTTCAAGACTTTTAACAGAGCACAATTGCAGAAGTTAACATACCCATCTACAGTTCAGTGATAGTGTACCCTATTAATGAACACATTATCAGCTCAAGCAATATTAAGTGATTTTTCAAGCAAAATTAAGTGAGCCCCCAAACCTTCCTGATCCTCTACATGGAGTGAGTACAAAGTGTTCCAGGTGGCTTTTCACTTTCAATTGCAATCCAATTCATTGTGTTTGTGTGAACTCATTTAAATTAGCACTCCAGATGCAAATCCCACTCAATGGGGATGACACATTACAGAGTGGCCGCTAATTATCCCAATGAAAACAGTCCCCCTCCCTGCTTCCCCATCATGGATCTCCAGCATTCAGAGAGCAGACAGGTGTCTCATCACTAAAGCCTCCTGCTGAGGTGAAAGCCACCGTTGTCACCCAGACCAGGTTTCCATCCAGGATAACTCAGTGGAACACAGCCACTTTAGAAAGTCACACAATTATTTTCATACAAATTGGATACAGACTGGTTTCAATAACCAATTTTCTTCAAAAACAGAGACCGGGAGGAAAAAGTCAAGCAAGATTATTATTCATTTTACATTTTTGAATATCCATACGGTTAACAAACTCAAAATTCAACCTGACTGCTTCTGTACGAGGGGTGTGGTTATGAATGACATGCTTCAATGCATCGAACAAGGCAGCTGCTGGCCTGAGTTTGCCGTATTATCTCATGTAATATCCTGACACGTTAGTCCCAATGTTTAGACTGCAGTCGTGTCACATGCACTCGCCTCACCTGCGCCAGTGGCTCTGCTGAAGGAAACTGAACCGGGGCTGTGTTCGGAAATTGAACAGGGGTTGTGTTCGGGAACTGAACAGCGGTTGTGTTCGGGAACTGAACCGAAGTTGGGTTTGGGAACTGGACCGGTGTTGTGTTCGGGAACTGGACCGGTGTTGTGTTCGGGAACTGGACCGGTGTTGCAGAAGGGAAATGGATCGGGGCGGTGGCCGTTGGGTTTGGGGTTAGGGATGGGAATTGTACTGGGGTCGTGGCACGGGTGGAGGCCTGTGGCGTAGGCAGGGTAGCGGTGGCGCCGAGGGTCTCAGGCGGTCTCTGAGGCAGGGGTGGGGGTGCCAGTATAGGTGCCTGGGTCCCCAGCTGGGTTGCAACTGAAGCTATGTGCTGCTGGGGCTTGGGAGGGTTGGCCCCAACAATGGAGGTTCCTACAGCAGCGGGGAAAACCTCTGTATGGGATGCCCCTGTCACCCCCATCACCTCGACTTCCTCTTCGTCCTCTTCAAATTCTTCATCATCTTCGTCATCTGAAAAAAACAGTAATTAAACAATTAAAAGAGTGAAATGTACATGTTTTAAATCTGGCTGTTGACTATATGAGACATATCAATTTTCTTGATCATTTCAGGCATGTTATGCTTTATTGGACATAAAATGGGCGTTGTAGAAGTGTTTTGGGAGAAACGGGTCTGATTGAAATGCCTATTGCAGCAATACTTTTGAACTAGAGGTAGCGACATAAACCCAAGACCTAAAACTGCCATTTTATTTTTTGGGAAACCGATTACAACCAGCCGTCCCATTTTTTGTTTACAAAGTGCATTTTCTTGTGCTGTTACTTGTATAACATCGCAGTCATTTTATGTGTTGCTCCATACCTTTTACAAAATCTATAGAGCACAATGCCCTCCTCTCCCGCTCAAAGTTGGCTGTGTAGTGATCCATGTTCTCATAGCCGCGCTCCACTTTGTCCAAGTGAGAAATGTTGGTGCCGGCAATGAGCCTGGTAAACAGGAAGACATCAATATCATCTTTCAGCAGATTCTATGTACCAGAACTACAAACTGAAACAAAATTGTACATGTACTTACTTTTGCAGAAGAGGCTTTGCAGTCTATGGAAACATGTATGAGAAAGGAATTATTACACAGCTGGCTATGATGTAAAACATTGCACAACATTGGTTTGCAGGAGACATATCGGAACACATTGCACAACATGTTTATAATAACATGTTTACACATTTTAGTTAGACCTACCAGCCAACATTTGACTTTTTGACAATCAAGCAGATGCTTTTATCCAATACTAATTGTGCATTTACATCATTCATCTTCTGGAATCCAGATAAGGCTACAAGTTACAGTTACAGTAAGTCCTTTTTATAAACTATCTGCAAAGTTACTGCAAGTAGAGAAAAACAGGCGCATTTGTTTGGGATGGGGTAGCACTGATCTTTTAGGAAGAGGCGTAAAAAACAACTTGAAATGTGTCCTGCCTATATTGTGTACTAGTCGTTTGTTTATAAATGATTAGTTTCGAACAGTCTTTCATCACCTGCAGGAAGGTAGCCATCTCGGACTCCTCCATGGTTTGTATTCCTGTCTCAACGATCTTGGACATGTTTTCCAGGTGTTCTCTATACTTTCTGGTGAGGCCATTGATATAATCCAGTTTCTCCTGTTGCTCAGCATTGATCTTTAGGGTCATGTCCCCTTTCCGCTCCTCCAGGACGGCATAAAGGTGATCGAAACATTCACAAACCTTGGATTTCTGTCTCCTGCCGTTTTCCTGTAAAACAATAATGATCGTAGAGTTGAGCTAACTAATGATTGTGTATTCAAAGGCCCAAGTGCTTCCTTTTACATATCACTGACAAATAATTTCTAGGTGACATCTTGTTAATTTATTCGATTTCTCTATAAAGTTACTGTCCTAAAACATCTCACTTTTACAGATGTACTCCAGTCATATCATCACCCCATTGAAATTGCCAAGGTCCTCCGCTGTTCTAAAAGGTAATCAGACCTTGCCTTCACCCTGTCTGACATGGTGTCTACAACAATAACAATTCCAAATCAATCACAATAACCTTCACAAAACACTAACAGTTTACAGTGAACTCCAAAAGTATTTTGACAGTGACATGTTTATTTTGTCTTGCCCTTTCAAAAATGTTTAATATTTATTCATTTGTTAATACGTCATTGTCCTGTGAAGTAATCACTAAACAATTAGCAGTCTAGAGTAGAATGTACTGTCCAATCAGAAGTCTAGTGAAGGACTAACTGACCAGCAGTCTAATTGCAATCATATTTTAATGGCTGGTATACTGTACACAAACAACATCCTGTTGTTAGGGTACACCATACAGAATTAAATGTACCATAACACGGTGTTTCTTGTGTGCTCACAGATATCATAATGGGAAATATATTGAGGGATGCGTCCTCTATCTCTATGTGCTACATCTTTATATCATCCCAATACACAAAACCTTTATTCCCAATTTGGATGGAAAAATAGGTAACACTTTATTTTAAGAGTACCAAAAGTGTGACTGTAGATGCCCTACAGATGATCTAATTACTATTAGCAACAGTAATTTTCACTAACCTTTTCAAACTACCCTAACTGGTACCTTAACCAAAACCTGTATCCTTACCATAAACCTTCTAAACATATAGATAACCGTGACCCTGAATATAGCAAGCAATTACTTTTGAACAGAGCGTGTGTTTAATGTTTGTTGATACTATTACTATGCAGGTATTCTGTAGAACATCTACATATGGAAATTAGCACTCTCTAAATAAATGGAAACTTATTTTACTACCATAAAAGGTATGTAATTATAGACATATACCTGGAAATGCTGGGTAGACACTGGGGAAAAAGCTTTTTAACAAAAACTCAGACTAGAAATATTGTATTGAAGTAGTCTAAGAGAGGACGGAAAATTATCTGTTTTTGGCGGAGCAGTTTGAAAACCTTTATTGGCCTATTAACGAATGTACAGTGTGGTGTTGTCAAAATGAAAAACTGAAATTCCAGTCCATG
>JACXGK010015764.1:0-10065 GCA_016801125.1 Novumbra hubbsi | reverse complement strand
CAACTCAGCCCCAACTCAGCCCCAACTCAGCCCCAGGTACCTGTAGCATCTTCTTGTGTGTGGTGTTCTTGCCGTACTCCCGGCACAGCTGCTCATTGAGAGCCTGCAGCTCCCGGCCAAACTGGATCATCCTCTCTGTGGCTGCCTGGTTCCCTCCGCAAAGCTGTCTGGAGGCACAGCTGTCCTCTACAAGGACACACACAGAGCAGCGAGATCAGGGGGAGGGGCAGCGGGATCAGGGGGAGGGGCAGCGGGATCAGGGGGAGGGGCAGCGGGATCAGGGGGAGGGGCAGCGGGATCAGGGGGAGGGGCAGCGGGATCAGGGGGAGGGGCAGCGGGATCAGGGGGAGGCCACGAACTGACCTGACATTTTACATGGAGTTTCACACATGAACACACGCCACTGCACGTGCAGAGGTTGGACACAGACATTTAATCACACTCATTTTCATACTGTTAGTATAGCCCAGAGACCTTTCATAAGAGCAGGGGGGAAAAAACACTGCCGTCTAATTCATTCAGTAACCTTGACGACACTAACATCTGCCTGAGTGGATTATGGTTGAGCTCAATTTAGCAACACACATCCCCAGATAGCCAGCCAGCAGAATAGGGGGAAAGGCATGCCAGCAAAACAACATGACGGGGGAAACAGTGACACAGTCAGGGAGGGAGGATGACCAAGTGAAAGGGGGAGAGAGGATGACAAAGTGAAAGGGGGAGAGAGGATGACAAAGTGAAAGGGGGGGAGAGAGAGGATGACAAAGTGAAAGGGGGAGGGAGGATGACAAAGTGAAAGGGGGAGGGAGGATGACAAAGTGAAAGGAGGGAGGGAGGATGACAAAGTGAAAGGGGGAGAGAATGACAAAGTGAAAGGGGGAGAGAGGATGACCAAGAGAAATGGGGGGAGACAAAGACACCCGTGTGGGAGGTCTGCATGTCTCAGCGGCCTCTACCTGCCACCCCGTTGCCCAGGCTGCTGTCCTCCGCCTGCAGGATCTCCTGGTGCTTGTAGGTGCCATTCATGATCCGAGCGGAGGAGTTCTCCACCACCCCGTTAGTGTAGTGCTCCGCCTCGATCTCCATCTCACTGTCACTGCGGAGGACAAGCACCGTCAGGTTGACGTGCCGCGTGCCGTCATCCCCCGGCCCCCTCAGACGCACCGCTACCAGGGACAGTAATTACCCAGGGTCTTGCCTTGCCACACACCTGGTCTCCTGGTTGCTGGTGCCACTGTGAGGCTGGGACTTGGTGGAGTCCGTGGAGTTGGACTCGGAGTAGTTGACCGAGGAGGGGGAGGAGGAGGAGGAGGAGGAGGTAGAGCTGATACCGGGGTACTTGTTGTGGCCCTTGTTCTTGGTAGGAGCAACCCCATTACTGCACGTGGGACTGTCTCCTCCTGGAAAGGCAGACACCACGGTCACTCCTCATCTCTGCAGGGTTTGCACTCACCAGGGGATCTATTTTTAGCAGCACTGGTGTCAAACTCCTGTGGGTTGGCAGTTTTTACCTGTTAAAGGATACATACCTGGTCTCATATTAGCCAGCTTGTAGTCAGTTTGGAACCGTTTGACGCGTGACCACATAAAATGTTACAATGCAATCGGCAATTAGTCTGCTGATAGATGGTTTGACTCTTGAAACCACTTGGAAATAAATTGTAGTCACCAAAGCTTTATAAAAATACCAGGTTTGTGAGGGGAAATATGAGCAAGAAATATGGTTGTGGCCGGAAAAGGATCAATAAAAAGGGAGAACTGTAAGGAGTTTCCCATAAGGTGTAGACCAAAGGTGTCAAACCGGTTCCACTGATACCAGAGTGTATGCAGGTTCTCCCTCCCAGCTTGTGCTTAATTGGTGAATTAACTCACTAATTAGTCAGTCCTTCCCCTAGTTCCAATTGGTCACAGTTAGGCACTCGGAAACCAGCATACACTCGGCCCTCACTGAAAGCCATTTAACCGCTCGTCTAGACCTTAACAGCTGCTGTTGGACTGTTTTTGATATTGCGTTGTCCAGCCTCATATTTGCATGTTTTTTCGGACAATCAAGATGAATTTTCGTACAATCATTTTACAAGTTGTATGCTAAGAACATATTCTTGTTTATGCAAGAATGCAATGACCTGGGAACAATTGCTGTAAGGTTACTGATCTTGCTCGGTCACAAAATGACACCTTGTCAGCACAGGGATTCGAACCAGTGACCATTTGTTTACTGGTTCAACCTTACTGAACACTAGCTCACCCAGTTTCCCCAAGATGTCCCTGTTGAACATCCTGTAGGGTTAGCCGTCTAGTTTCCCCAAGATGTCCCTGTTGAACATCCTGTAGGGTTAGCCGTCTAGTTTCCCCAAGATGTCCCTGTTGAACATCCTCTAGGGTTAGCCGTCTAGTTTCCCCAAGATGTCCCTGTTGAACATCCTCTAGGGTTAGCAGTCTAGTTTCCCCAAGATGTCCCTGTTGAACATCCTCTAGGGTTAGCAGTCTAGTTTCCCCAAGATGTCCCTGTTGAACATCCTGTAGGGTTAGCCGTCTAGAGGAATAATGACAAGGGTGGAATGTCATAGCTTTGTAAAACAGACATGGTCCCACCTGTGGGCACGGCACATGACATTTTTGTCTATCAAAAAGAAACACTCGTGCCGTTGGTAAACTAGATTCCAGTAAATGATCAATAACCTATAGATGTTATTAATTGGCCTTCTTTTGCCTGCATATTGATTCTGACAAAATACATTGCTCATCCCACTGTTTAATGTTCCAATCCTGATGTGGTCTTGAATGATTTTCCACCCCTGTGAAAGGGATGTTTTGAAGAGAATAAACATGTTTTCACTGTAACAAGTGTGTATTGAACATACACAGAATAACACTTAAGAGCTTACAACCGTTAATACTTTTTTTATTTGCATGGTAAATTAAAAATAGAAGTAGAGGAGTATTGTTACTGTTTATGTTTGCATGTTCAAGGAATTGACTTAAAGGTTTAAAAAACCCAAGTTACATTGTGTTATTGACATATACTTGTCATAAGCTGGTAATACATGATATAATTCCATGTCAACTTCACTCATAAAACATACATTTGGGGGATCCCAGAACAATTAAATCTAATCTTGTGCAGTAAAAGTATTGTTATTTTTTCGGCCTTTCAGATTAAGCCAAGGTGCAGGAAAACATTTACCATGAACCTTGGAAGTGCTTGAGTTTTACAAACCCAATTAATCATTCCCCAAAACCCGGCTTTTGTGCCACAGCTAAAACGGAGCCTTAGGTGGTTGGATAGGTACAGTTCACCCAGAAAGTATTCACGGTGCTACAGAATACTCCATAATGATTTTTTTACACAAACCCTAGGTGTAAACAGGTAAGTTTAGAGATGGCAGGTTGTGTTGGCTGGCAGGTATGCTCCCTTACCTGCGCTGTGCAGATGGGGGTTGGTGGCTCCATGTCGGGGGCTCAGGCTGGGGGAGCCAGGGTAGCTGTCCTGGGACTTGGGGGAGCGTACACTAAAGCATCGTACCTCACTGTCTGTACCATTCACCATCTCCACAAACTGCCGACACCTGACAAGAACAGGAACCCAGAAAACAGTCGGACATACATTCTGCAATCTACAGTGGCTGATTTTCAATCGTTATTAGTTGTGATTACCCCTACGGTCAAATGCATCTACCTAAAGCGATATGCAGGCGATATGCAGGCTATCATATTAAACCAAGGTACTTTCATTGAAATCTTCATTTCTTTTCACTTTGGTAGTGTAGACTTAGTACCATAACCTGGATTCAGCAATCGTTATATTGCGGTATCTAGATCAGAATTATCCTATCCGATTATTTTCTAAAACAACTTCAGGAAAATAGCCCGAATGATTTGATCCATGATAGCAAAAAAAGAGGATTACTGAATCATTCTGATCCCCCAAAAACATGACATGATTCACATCAACCAATTCCCTCACCATCTCATAGCAATGCCATTTTATTCTCTATGATCTACTGTCTGACATGCTTGTCCTTAAGTACATTTCACTTTATTAGTGAGGCTTCACAGGAGCGGCAACTAAATATATAGTATCTTAGTACAAAGAGTACTGTATTTATAAATACATCAAATGTCACAGGAACCCAACTATATATATAGTATCAATTTGACCAAAATCTCAAATATTACTTTCTGTAAGTGTGCAGATATGTTTTTATATATTTCCAGAAGACTGAGCTTACACATTTCTCCTTTAAATGGGCAGAGAATGTTCCAAAACCAAGGACTATCCTTAACAATGTCCAGCACATTCTGGCAAGGCTGCATGCACAAAATGAAAAAAACAGACCCACAGATACCAGGCACCAAAAAACAATGTTCTCAGAACGTAAGGCACAAGCTGGGTCTTTAGCACGGGAAGAATGTCAAACAGATTGGTGCCTGTTCTATTCTGCTCACTCCTCTTCCTTGACAAAATGGAGCAACAGGCACGACCAATCAACTCATACGTTCCCTAAGCAGCAACAACTGTGACCTTGTGCTCATCCTGCAGGGCCTGTGTTAAGCTTACCTCTACAACATGCGACTCTTCCTTTAGAGTAGGGCCCATCAGCACAACGGTGTGACTGCTTCTCCAAAGGCCTCCCAATGGATCACATTTACTAATGTCTTTAATGTCCAAAGTCCTATAATGTAGTTGTGCCGTAAACCCACAGCTGGGCAGTGGGCCAGAACTTGAGCGTGCTGCATTCACCTAAGGCTATGTTGAATGACATACTCCTAAGGTCATGTTGGATGACATACTCCTAAGGTCATGTTGGATGACATAATCCTAAAGTCATGTTGGATGACATACGCCTAAGGTCAGGTTGGATGACATACTCCTAAGGCTATGTTGAATGACATACTCCTAAGGTCATGTTGGATGACATAATCCTAAGGTCATGTTGGATGACATACTCCTAAGGTCATGTTGGATGACATACTCCTTAGGTCATGTTGGATGACATAATCCTAAAGTCATGTTGGATGACATACTCCTAAGGTCATGTTGGATGACATAATCCTTAAGTCATGTTGGATGACATACGCCTAAGGTCAGGTTGGATGACATACTCCTAAGGCTATGTTGGATGACATACTCCTAAGGTCATGTTGGATGACATACTCCTAACGTCATGTTGGATGACATACTCTTAAGGTCATGTTGGATGACATAATCCTAAAGTCATGTTGGATGACATAATCATAAGGTCATGTTGGATGACATACTCCTAAGGCTATGTTGGATGACGTAGTTATGTTGAATGACATACTCCTAAGCCTATGTTGGATGACATACTCCTAAGGCTATGTTGGATGACATACTCCTAAGGCTATGTTGAACGACATACCCCTAAGGCTATGTTGGATGACATACTTCTAAGGCTATGTTGGATGACATACTTCTAAGGCTATGTTGGATGACATACTACTAAGGCTATGTTGAATGACATACTCCTAAGGCTATGTTGGATGACATACTCCCAAGGCTATGTTGGTGGACATACTCCTAAGGCTATGTAGAATGACATACTCCTAAGGCTATGTAGAATTATATACTCTTAAGGCTATGTTGGATGACATACTCCTAAGGTCAGGTTGGATGACATACTCCTAAGGTCAGGTTGGATGACATACTCCTAAGGTCAGGTTGGATGACATACTCCTAAGGCTATTTTGGATGACATACTCCAATGTTCCGCTCAAAGACATACTGTTAAGTATCGGTTCAACGACATACTACTATGGTTCTGTTCAATGACACACGCCTAAGGTTCTGTTCAATGACATACTGCTAAGGTTTTGTTCAATTATATACTGCTAAGGTTCTTTTCAATTATATACTGCTAAGGTTCTGTTCAATACATACTGCTAAGGTTCTGTTCAATTACATTCTCCTAAGGTTCTATTCAATGTGCCTGAGCCTGCAAAGGCACTTCAAGACCTGCAGAAATTCCCAACAAATTCAATACTCCCCAACTCTTAGGGGTCGGCAACATATAAGTGCTTAGTTTTCACTAAGACGCGAGAGCAATCCGCAATGTGTTCCGATAAGCGACTGTCACGTTCACCCTGACTACCTAAAAGCAGGAAGTGCTCGGTGGACATTCAGTTCTGTGCACGCGCAACGAATACCCTCGTCATGCTCTTGTTGATTTTTCCTAGCCATTTCTTTTCCCGTTTTCGGACTGACTTACAGCTGTTGTGCCACAGCCTTTAGACAAACACTCCCAAATAAGATATCCGTAGGTGTGTTCAGGGCTACTCACTTCAACATGAAGAGTAAATTGGGGTTGTGTTCTAGGAGCCCGGGGTACAGCTGCTGTGTGGCTTCTATGGCCTCTCCAACCCGTCCTGCCAATACCAGTTTCTGTATTCCTGCGGACACATATTACCATTTACCACGTATGGGGTGGTTGACCGGGGAAACGCACGGTTGTGATCTCTACTATGTGGTTGCAGTGCTGTGGTCAGCTTGGACCCTGTGTGGGGTTTCTCACTCTGTCGGTTCTTTATTGAGGAGTGGTCCTCCTGGATCAACGTCTCCGTGGCCCTGGCAAAGGCTGTGGCTGTGGCACAGTACCCATGATGCACCAGGTAGGTGGATACCATACTGGAAGGAACAGAAACACGGTAAAGCCTTACAGAAAAGGACACGGGGAGGTGTAACGGGGAGGTGTAACGGGCAGCGTTCTGGGATTGGATGTGGCAACCTTACTTCTGCAGCACTGCCTGCCACTCCCCTAGTCTCTCTCCAATGGGGAAGCGGGCGATCATTCCGTGGATCTTAGCCCTCCATTCGCTCATGTAGTCCTCAATGTCAAACACAAAGGGCTGTTGGCCAAAGTTAGCATCCACAATCTCTCCTGGAGTCTGCAAGCCCACCGTGGGGTACAGGTTGGGCTATTATGGGAGGTGTGAAAAGACACTGTGTCAAGGGCATTCCCTCCCCAGTCATGATAAACAGATCCTGTCTTTTCTTTTGATAACACAACATGTTGGCAACGATTTTGATCACACATAACAACCATATTATGAGCATGTAATAATAATAATACTAAGTTTCCCTAATAGTTGGAAAATAAGTTTTACAACAGTGCAAAAAAAACTAAACAACATTCTAACACTAACCAACTAAACATGGACAAGCAAAGTAGCCTCCTGGTTGCACTTGAATGATGCTTGTGTTTAGATGGAGCATTGGCACTGGGCAGTGTTGGAGAGGTCCCCTCTAAAGGGAACAACGTTAATCATCTATTTGATTGAGGTAGCTTTAAGGAAACTGAACATTGCTTTATGTCAAGGAAACTGAGTACTGAATAAGTACTGAATACTGAATAATAAAAATATTATATAAAGAAGTCCTTGAGCTATTGAATGAAATGTGTGCACGTTTTGGTTTAATACTCACAGGGAGGTCTGTGAAGGCTACACCTGGAGAACAAACAAAATAAATGTAAGTACATGGACAGGAAGAATAAAAATAAAAAAGATCACTGGTAACCAAGTAAACAGAATGCTTTGAATCGCCTGGGAACACCTTAAAAGGATCCATGACATTGTGCTTTCATGAAATGTTTACACTTGAAGTTTGTACCTAGACTGATGCCATTCTTGGTGTAGAAACAGGTGTTGTTAATTAGGTTCACACAACAGCCAATCACATCGCCTGTGGTAAACGTTGGGCCATATGGTTGGCCAGTCCCTGACGAGCAGAAGGAGTGTCCATCGTCTCCATGGTAACCATATGAGTGCTTGTCCCAACCTGAGATGGAAGACAGGTTGGAAATGACAAGATAAATGATCACATTAAAACTGAGAAATAATTTTAAAAGTGTACACATTGACACCTATATAAGCCTACTACAGCAGGTAAGACCTTATCTCATCTAGCAAATGAAAATAAAATATGCATCAGTGAACTGACTGACAGACTGATAAATAGCTTCCACAAGTCAACATTTCATACAAAAATGGATTTCAAAGATAGTGTTTTCTGATATCTTAATAAACACTTTGCAAACGCCCTGCTTATCTCAACTGACAATATAACATGTTACCGCTTATCAAACACAGTTTCAAAATGCCCTGCTTATCTCAACTGACAACATAACATGTTACTGCTTATTAAACACACTTTTCAAACGCCCTGCTTATCTCAACTATCAATATAACAGGTTACCGCTTATTGAACACACTTTCCAAACGCCCTGCTTACCTCAACTGACAATATAACATGTTACCGCTTATTAAACACACTTTCAAAACGCCCCGCTTACCTCAACTGACAATATAACATGTTACCGCTTATTAAGCACACTTTCCAAACGCCCTGCTTACCTCAACTGACAATATAACATGTTACCGCTTATTAAAAACACTTTCCAAACGCCCTGCTTATCTCAACTGAAAATATAACATGTTACCGCTTATTAAACACACTTTCCAAACGCCCTGCTTACCTCAACTGACAATATAACATGTTACCGCTTATTAAACACTTTCCAAACGCCCTGCTTATCTCAACTGACAATATAACATGTTACCGCTTATTAAACACACTTTCCAAATGCCCTGCTTACCTCAACTGACAATATAACATGTTACTGCTTATTAAACACACTTTCCAAACGCCCTGCTTATCTCACCTGACAATATAACATGTTACTGCTTATTAAACACACTTTCCAAATGCCCTGCTTATCTCAACTGACAATATAACATGTTACTGCTTATTAAACACAGTTTCCAAAAGCCCTGCTTATCTCAACTGACAATATAACATGTTACCGCTTATTAAACACACTTTCCAAATGCCCTGCTTATCTCAACTGACAATATAACATGTTACTGCTTGCTTGCACACATCAGACACATGCAGTACTTAATGTGTCAGACCCCTGTCTTAATAACGATGTTAGGAGGCTTAAATAGCTAATCTAAAGAAGCTACATATACATTATATAACCCATTATTTCTGAGTTTAACCTCTAGACAAAATAAGCTTGTTTTAACAAACTTTTTGGGGGGAACAAAGTCATTACTCTACAGCCAGAAAACAAAGTAAAAAATGTTTTTGTGAATTGTCGGTCTTTACATTCACGTGTTGGTCTATGAATTTGAGGGTAATTAGAGTTCTCTGGCTCCATCACTCAGCTTTCTAAACGCTGTTTTAATGTTCCAACCACTAAATCCTGCTTTAAGGACCAACCAAGGGTAAGTCGAAATGTCTTTTAACATTCCTGCTTCGATCAGAGCGTCACCACTTTTTCAAATCTAAACGACTGGTTACTGAGCCAGGTGTGTGTCGACACAACCCCGACGCTAACGGCGGTAAGGAAGGAGAAGGAAGATGAATGAGCACTGCTAGTAAGAGATGAGATGAGGCTGGAGCTCAGCGCGGCAACGGCCCCTCTCGTTTGGATGAGGCCAATGACTAATATCTGGTGAAGAATGTGCGATACTCCGGATGGTCACGGGAGGCATCGGCCTATGAATGGTAGCGCCGACTGATGAGTCATGGGGAACGGAGCAGTACATACTGTATGTGTACAAGCACCAGGGCCTGGCAAGCGGCAGGGCAGACTGTGTTCGGGAGATGTGGGTGTCATCATAATGTCAGTACGTGTATGAGCTAATTATAGGCTAGGTATACACGCGGGGGAGGGGTTAACTGTGTATGTCCAAAAGACTGACGGTGTGTATTGTCAGTCGGTGTCTGTCATTTTCACCGACCAAAAAGAGAAAGTAGGTCGTGCGTTAACTGTGAGGTATTAGATTAATCTACGGAGCGGCGCTGACAGGGATATCGCTCCTAAAGCTGGGCTCAGCGTTCCCAATATGCTAATGAAATGGGCAGGGCTCCACTATGGGATCAGACACACAGAGTTCAACTGGGAAAATAACTATTATATACTAGAAAACTATTACAGCTGGGACCACACATCAGCACACACCGCAGCACACACCGCAGCACACACCGCAGCACACACCGCAGCACACACCGCAGCACACACCGCAGCACACACCGCA
>JACXGK010015763.1:0-10040 GCA_016801125.1 Novumbra hubbsi | reverse complement strand
CATATTGCTTTTAAATGATGAAGTACGGCTGATGAATGTGTTTATAACTCCTTATGACGCAGGTGGAGGAAGACGTAGCCACTCAACTGTCATATTGCTTTTAAATGATGAAGTACGGCTGATGTATGTGTTTATAACTCCTTATGACGCAGGTGGAGGAAGACGTAGCCACTCAACTGTCATATTGCTTTTAAATGATAAAGTACGGCTGATGAATGTGTTTATAACTCCTTATGACGCAGGTGGAGGCGGGGCATCAGTGGTACCTGCAGGTGATCTATGTGATTGGCCCAGAGTCCATCTCCGGCCCCAGGATTCAGCGTTCTCTGACCTATCAGGTGGCTCACAGCAGCGGCCCTGGGGACCCGGCCAGTGGACCGAGCCGGGTTGTCCGAGCCCGCCGGGACCTGCTGGACCGCTCGGGTCGCCTCCCGCTGGAGGAGTCTCTGATCTACGACAACGAAGGCGACCAGATGAAGAACGGCACCAACATGAAGACGCTCCGCCTGGAGGTGCCTGCCGCCTCCACCTACAACCCCCAGATGGGCGGCTCTGTGGGTGGGGGCGTGGCCGCTCTGAGTCTGTTGGTCCTGGCTTTGCTGGCTTCCTGTTTACTTTTCAGGAAATGCCGTAGCTCAAGAAAGAACGGGAAACAGAGTCCTTCCAAAATGGTGGAGGAGTACCCCCTGAACACCAAGGTGGAGGTGTGTCTGGAGAAGTCCCTGGAGAAGAACTTCAGCTCCAAACACTGCACAGTCAGGAACGTCAATATCAACCTCCACCGTAACCATGACAACCTCAACTCTAAGCTCAATGGAGGGGCAAAGGTCAAGCAGGTCAACCTTGAGGTCAAGCTCCAAAATAACCTCCATAGTGATGGTACAGAGGTCTAATGGTCTGTCGCCAGGGTTTCCCCTAGTTAGAGGTTTTTCCAGGCAGGTTGGAAAAGCAACATCCAGTAGCCAGACATTTTAGGTAGAAACTAAACATCTAGACTCTACTGTCACGGGGGAAGAATTGCCTTTGTGTAAATCTTAAGTATTTTAAGAGAAATCTATAGAAATCCTATTTTCTAAAAGGTGTTTGTACTTATGGAATAGGACATTGTTTGTTAATGTATTTTTGTACAACCTTGATGAGAGATGAAACAAAAAGTTAAAAGGGAAGCATGTTTCTGGCAAGCTATGCAGCATTGATGGAAATCATTTCACAACTGGGCTACCTCAGGAATCAAGAAACACGACTACTATCATATAAAAATAACATGTTTTTAATTTGGGGGGCTTTGTTATCAACTTGTCCTCCTAATTGAATGAGTGTTACTTTGGGAGAAATCTGCTGCCTTGTTTGGTTTGATCTGAATGTCACAACCACCTCTCCATAACGATGAAGACGTGGTATCTTGACACTTTGCTCTTGCTTCTCGTTAATCGGCTGAATAGTTGTTGACTTCTCATCTAAAATAGTTAATCACCGTGCCACAATATGACCACTATGAAAGTATTAAGCACGATGAGGCCCAAACCCTGACTCCACTGACGTGCTTATCATGCATTGTAGCATAACATTGGCCCCAGAACCCAGGCTTTGAGTAGGGCCTGCGGTGTGATCTGAATGAGTAGTTCGCAAATTATATTTATTCAAGTGCAATTAGTCCATGAACACCATATCGAATGCTGACCTGTCAGTCTGTCTAACAAAGTAATAGATAGAATTGGCCCCCTTACCCTGCTGAGTGCCCATCTCTAGCATGGCACTAGGGACACACGTCCATGTCTAGACCACAGCTTAACAGCCTACCTGTCAAATTATTGTTATCGCATGCGGTTTTGACTCCTCATCCAAACAAAGCAGATGATAAGTGGAACTCCAACTGCGTTGGCTGGTTTATATATCCACCAGATGGTTTGTGATGTGTGGATGCTACTACTACTGTTGATCACTTCTAGGCTGTGGTCCCCATGCTGTACCTCTACTGCAGCCTTTATCAATACTACTGATTAATGTAAGGGATTTCTTTTTTTTACCCCTGACTTGTTTTATACACAGTATGTATCTACTGTATTATGTCATGTCTTCATTCTGCCTCAGTATCCAGAATGCCTCATTTATTTTCTTTAATGTACATACCAGTTCAAACTCCAACATTATGTGAGTATGTCCCAAATGCCAACGCGTCCCAAATGCCACCCTGTTTCGCACGAAGAGCACTACAACCCAGAGCTTTGGTAACATTTCCCAGAGCATTGGTAAAAGTTGGTAATAAGACTAGGAATAGGGTGTGATTATGGACAAAGCCTTTTGCTGATCAGTCAGTCAATCATGTTCCTCCTTATATTTATACTGCAGAATGTACTATTAGCATTTAATTACGCTCATATCATATGCCACTCTGTATAATGGCTCCACTGTTTTCATAGTATGAAAGAATAATGTGTAATATTGATCAATTGATTCATTTATTCATTAACTGGTTACTTGGAAGTCTTCTATGTAAGAACGACATCCCACAGCACTGAATGTTCTGTAGAAAATAGGAACATTACCATCTCTTTCAATCTATAATTCCTGCATTCTCTCGCTATCTCTGTCCCTCCCTCTCTCTGTCCCTCCCTCTCTCTGTCCCTCCCTATCTCTGTCCCTCCCTCTCTCTGTCCCTCCCTATCTCTGTCCCTCCCTCTCTCTGTCCCTCCCTCTCTCTGTCCCTCCCTATCTCTGTCCCTCCATCTCTCTGTCCCTCCCTATCTCTGTCCCTCCCTATCTCTATCCCTCTTATATCTCTGTCCCTCTTTTATTTCCTTATCTCTGTTCATTCCTATCTCTCCATCACTGTCTCTAATTTGTTGTTCCCTATCAGTCTCTCCTTATCTCTGTCTCTCGATCTCTGTCATTTTATAAAACTGTGCCTATCAATAAGAACTGTGGGAGGTTGGGCGATTACATAATATTTTTGGTGCTAGGATTTTTGTGGAAATAATGACAATGCTATCAATATTATGCCTGTATTCTGTGCCTTTTTAGTAATAAAATAGTGTTGAACACAAATAAATGTACGTATATCCTTCTTTTATTGATACAATGCCGTGAATTGTTTTACGTTATGGTTTTCTAGGAGAAAGAAAACCAGATTTACTAGTGAAACCAGTAGTTCGTGCTTGTTTCAGTTCTGTAAATCTACCTTTTGCTTTCCAGTACGGAGACACACAGAGCTAGCTAATGATTCATATTTACAACTACTAGTCCAAACACGGATATAGGTAATGATTCATATTTACAACTACTAGTCCAAACACAGATCATTAATAATCTACTACGGAGTCCATTTCAGTCAGTAGCTTTGGCACAGTTTAAACTTGTTCAAATCATTAATATAGTTATGACCTGCCTATAAGCCTTTGTTCTGCAAGCATGACATCATTTCCTCATTTGGAAACAGGAAAGCAGGTTCACTTCGGCCACCTCCCAGATTACAGGTGCGTTGATGTGAGACAATCCGTGAATTGGTTGTTCAACTTCAGGTAAGATTCTTTAACATACGTTTACATAGGATTTGCTTTACAAGATAGTTTTGAGTAGAATGTAATGTAGAAAGACAGTGTTTACTGACAAACACTGGGAGGGATTTTATGTTTATGCTTTATATTGTCTATTGCACCCAAGGATGGACTTCTTAATAGTGTTCGATTTCCAATCTTTTCCACTTGTCTCTGTGAAATTGTATTCTATTTTGTTCTTGCATTTCAGCCTCTTAAATGCCTTATGCTTTTGTATCTATTGATTTATAATAGTTGTAGGGTATAAGAAGTATATTTAATGTATTGTTATTTATGTTCTCACACTAGACACAAGTGTTCACATCTCTATTGGAATGGCAACTGTTTCGGTAAGCTCTCCACTCCGGTATAAAGCATGCATTGATTTTGAAATTGTAACTTATGACAAAGTATGAATAAAACAATGTCTTCTATACAATGTCTTCTGTATGAATTGTTTTACAAGCACCCCTTTGTTTTAACCCTGTCCCTGGCTTTTAAATAACTATGCAGATGCCAACATTTCATCAGTTGCCTGTATCAATGCTGTTCCGTTTACAGGACTTATCTTGAGGACAGTTTTCTGGTGTGTGAACCCTGGCTTAAATTAAAATACAGCATCTGTATGATGTCCTGAATAGTTCCGTGGACCAAAAGTGTAGTAGACTCACGGTGGAATCAACAAATCAATACACTGATGGAAGTCAAACGCCCCCGTTTGAGACGTATGTGAGCAGGATGTGTTTGTGTGCAGAATGCAGGGAGAGGCACTGTCAAGCCAAAGACGGACATCAACGTCAAGGAGGACGCCTCGGCTCTGAGCAAGGCCATGAAGGGACTGGGTAAGAAACACTGCCCCCTATAGACTAGAAATAGCCTGGTTAAACAACAGCTGTTTAAAAGATTTGTTCAACCTGCTTGATTTTGATCCCTTACAACTGGCCGGGCTAATATAGAACAGCAGATTTATGTTCAAATATTTTAAATAGTTGTTGAACTGTTTTAGACCCTGGACTGTTATATCTATATATATATATATATATATATATGTGTGTGTGTGTCTGTGTGTGTGGACTGTTATATATATATGTGTGTGTATGTGTGTGTGTGTGTGGACTGTCGTTTAGCCGACCTGTCTTTTTCTGTCCCCACGCAGGTACAGATGAGAAAACCCTGATACAAATTCTGACTCACAGGAGTAGCGACCAACGCCAACTAATTTGTAAAGCTTACCAGGACGCCACTGGCAAAGTAGGACCTTAACTCATCCTCTAAGGGTTAGGTTAAGGGTTAGGGTTAGGGTTAGGGTAAGGTTAAGGGTTAGGGTTAGGGTTAAGGTCAAATAGAGTTAGCGATGTTTGTTTGATACAACAGGTAATTGGGCATAGTGTTACGATTGGTCAAAAACATAGCTTTTTGGTTTATGTTTAGACATTGCTGGTTGTGTTTAGGGTGTGGCTTTAGGACTAGGTTAAGTTTTGGCGTAACGGTTGGGTTATTAAGGTTGAGTTAGGTTAGGTTAGGTTGGGGTAAGGGTTGGGTTATTAAGGTTGAGTTAGGTTAGGTTAGGTTGGGGTTACATTTGGGGCTTTGGGACAGGGAACTTTTCAGGGTTTCTGGTGTCGTCAAGGATAAAAAAACCAACCTGTGTGTGTTCTATGTTTCTATGTTTCTATTCTATGTGTGTTCTATGTTTCTATGTTTCTATTCTATGTGTGTTCTATGTTTCTATGTTTCTATTCTATGTGTGTTCTATGTTTCTTCCTGTGAATCTGTAGACGCTGGTAAAGGACTTGAAAGAGGAGACCAGTGGGAACTTCAAGGATCTTCTAGTCGCTCTGGTCACACCCCCTGCGTTATACACCTGCCAACAGGTCATCAAGGCCCTCAAGGTGACTTATCTTCAGATCTTGCATGTTAGTGGGATGATTTAGGTGCTCAACACTGACAGCAGCATTACTTGTGTTTCAGGGAGTTGGTACTGACAACAGTGTCCTAATTGAAATCTTCGCCTCTTCATCAAATAAACAAATTAAAGAGTTGTCTGTTGAATATTCAAAAGGTAATTTATTTTACATGAAGGTGAAATAAAAAAAAAATATATATATATAAATAAAATGCACCTTTTGGTGTTGTTAACAAATCTTATTGATATGATTTAATAGTTGGAGACGCTTCATCTCTTTTTTTGTTTAAAGAAACTCAAAGGCCGTTGACTGAGGACCTGAAGAAAGAGATTTCGGGAGATTATGCCAACGCCATTTTGATTCTTGCCGAGGTTTTGAGCAAATGAAACATAATCTGTAGTTCTTGTCGTCATTTTAAGAATGGACCGGTTGTATCTCATAGTGTGTTTGTCTTTAAGGGAAAGCGAGATGAGAACCCAAACGTGGATTGTGTCCTGGCTAAAGAACAGGCCAAGGTGGCAGGACTTTTACATACATCACGCATCCATAACAACAGTCTTTCTAAAGAAGTGTGATGAATCTAACTGCAAAACATACAATCAACCATACTACTCACCCTGCTCTGTGCTAGCATATAAAGGAGTGTACTGTCAGTTCCTGGAGGTGTAAACATACCCTTTGAACTTCGATCTTGTTTTATTGTCTGTGGTTTATAGCTGAAAGAACCATCGTCGGATCATATGGAGATAATAAGAAGTATTAGGACACGCCTCCTAATCATTGAATTGAGGTGTTACATTCAGTCCCATTGAATTCAGGTGTTTAATTCAGTCCCATTGAATTCAGGTGTTACATTCAGTCCCATTGAATTCAGGTGTTACATTCAGTCCCATTGAATTCAGGTGTTACATTCAGTCCCATTGAATTCAGGTGTTACATTCAGTCCCATTGAATTCAGGTGTTACATTCAGTCCCATTGCCGCAGGTGTAAAACATCCAACACCTAGTTTTCTGTCTGCCTTTACGGACATTTGTGAAAGAATAAGTTGTTCTAAAGAGCTCACTAGATTTGAGCGCGGTACTTTAATTTGATGCCACCGCGGCAACCAGTCAGTCAAATCTCCTTTCTAGATATACCTTTCTAGATATTCTCCTTCCTAGATATTCCACAATCAACTGTAAGTGGTATTATTGCAAAGTGTAAGCGTTTAGGAACCACGGCAACTCAGCCAGGAAGTGTCAGACCACGTAAAGTTACAGACCAAGGTCACTGAGTGCTGAGGCACATAGTGTGTAAAAGTCAACAGCATTCTGCTGAATCAATAACAGCAGAGTTCCAATCCTCCTCTGTCATTAACATCAGCACTAAAACTGTGCGCTGGGAGCTTCATGTCATGGGTTTTATGTGCAAAGTGCAGTACATATTTACCTCTCTTACATGAATTGTACTTTTTAAAATGGTGTTTGTTGGTAGTTCATTTGCATGTTTAATCATGTGTCTGGAGTTAAAGGAGTTAATAAAGCCTCAATTTCTTTATGCTACTGCGCCTAAATACCTCTTTTTACTCCTTCTGTTAGATACTTTACAATGCCGGGGAGAAGAAATTGGGAACAGATGAATCCAAGTTCATTGACATCCTGTGTCACAGAAGCATCCCTCAGCTCAGACAAAGTAAACACGACACTTTTTGCCATTGTTGCGTTTTAGACTTGTTGTGAACAGTGAACAGTGTTGTTGTGTCATTCTCAGCTCTGGTGGAGTACAACACCGTCAGTGGGCGGAGCCTGCAGGAGAGCATCAAGAGAGAAATGTCTGGGAGTCTGGAGCACCTGCTGGTTGCCATCGGTACTGCTCCCTCAGAACTCTGCTCTGCTGTTTCCTTTTTAAAAACCACAAAGACCAGTAGAATAAACTTTTATCATCAGTGTTATTGTCTTATTGTACATAACAACTACAAGTGATGACTTGTTTCTGTCCTCCAGTGAAATGTGTGCAGAGTGTTCCGGCATACCTAGCTGAACGTCTACACAAATGCATGAAGGTAGACAGAGAAACATATCACTGGTTGTAGACAGTGCTACATCATTGGGTGATAGTTTTAAGAATAGTTGTAAGAAATTGGAATATGATAATTATTTGTCACTGTGTTTTGCAGGGCGTTGGAACTGATGAAAGAACCCTGAACCGTGTCATGGTGAGCCGGTCGGAGGTAGACATGCTCGACATCAGATCAGAGTTCAAGAAGCTTTACAACTGCTCCCTCCATTCTGCCATCCAGGTGAGATCATCCAACCTCACAGTCTAACCAGTTCTACCGAACTAGCTACTCCTACCTAAATAGCTACTCCTACCTTACTAGCTACTCCTACCTAACTAGCTTGTAAAAACTAACTGGCTTCTCGGATCTAACAAGCAATTCCTACCAAATTAGCATATCCTAACTAGCTTTTCTTATCTAATTAGATATTAAGTAGCTTCTTCTACCTACCAAGCTTCACTTGACTAGTTACTTCTACCAAACTAGCTACTGCTAACAAGTTTCTCCTATCCAACTTGCTATTGTTAACGATCTAGTTATTCCTAACTAATTGGCCATTCATAACTAACTAGCTAGCTACACTTAACCCACAGGCTTATCTGAACTCTTTACCCAATCCTACCTAACACTTCACTCTGAATAGATATAGATAATTAGAACATTGGTCAATTTACAGAATCTATTTGTTTGAGATGTAGAGGGAGATTAAGAACTAGTCTATAACTAGTCTATAACTAGTCTATAACTAGTCTATAACTAGTCTATAACTAGTCTATACCTGCCTGAAGATGTGGTCTCAACTAGAATGTGAACAAGCTCATGAAATAAGACAAATCCGTTATAAAACCGGACCTAAAAAATGCTGATTGTTATTAAATACTTTTCATCAACTAATGTTGCACATTTCAAGTAAAAGGCTATTGCCAATGTTGAATTATTAGAAATGCGTGCTGTGTTTGTGTCAGATAATTGCATGTTTTGCTTTCTTCTCTCTGCAGTCCGATACAAGCGGAGACTATAAAACAGCCCTGACCAACCTCTGTGGAGGAGATGATGTCTGATAAATCTCTGTGGAGGAGATGATGTTTGATAAAGCTAAAGCCCAGCACGTCCTAATCTCAGTGCTTCTTCTGTGTTGTTACAGTTTTTTTACAATTTTCCTTAATGAAATACATTAAATACCCAGCAGACGTGTTTATTAATATTATTTTAAGTAATTGCCTGTTGAATAAATTGCATAAATGTGTTTATATTCAGTAAACTTACACCAAATTATGTTGTTTACTAAAAAGGATGACCTATCACTCAGAGGTCTAGAGAAAGATGATCTGGCCAATTAGTGGTCCAGAGAAAGATGATCTGGCCAATCAGTGGTCTAGGGAAAGATGATCTGGCCAATTAGTGGTCCAGAGAAAGATGATCTGGCCAATTAGTGGTCTAGGGAAAGATGATCTGGCCAATCAGTGGTCTAGAGAATGATGATCTGGCCAATTAGTGGTCTAGAGAATGATGATCTGGCCAATTAGTGGTCTAGGGAAAGATCAGCTAGCCAGTCAGAAGTCTACCATCATTTTTAAATGAGAGTCATAATGACAACCCCTCTTTTCCTTCACAGATTATCTGTTGTATTGTAGTAATTGTCTGTCAAATTATTATAACTGCCCAGTGTTTATGCAGAAAACACTGGGCAGTTATTTGAAAGGACAGGGATGTTTGGAAGCCACATTGTACTATATGCTAGCATTCACTAAAGAGGAAGGACTTTCAACTGCTTCAGAAGCGGTCATACAGGATGTAATATACAGGTTTACCACTAGAGGTCAGTATACATGTTGTAGCAACAGAAGACGGCCTCGGATGAAAATCCACCAATTCAGATACAGTAGGAGAAATGGTTAAATTTACAAGAATATAAAATATATAGCCACTTGCTATAGCCTCTGTCTTATTATTTGGCTGCAAGTATATAGGAGATTTAAACAAGACAGTATATGGGAGATTAAAACAACCCAGTATGTAGGAGATTAAAACAACCCAGTATATAGGAGATTGAAATAACCCAATATATAGTAGATTAAAAGTTCATAAAACAAGCCAGTCACGCAAACCAATCCTTTCTCTGCCTTGAGGCCCTTCACATTATGTAACCTTGACATGTTTCATTATTTACAATAAGCATTCATTATGGATGTGTAATGACCATTTATTATAGATGTGCAACTTGTGTTGTTCTTGTTCCGCAGTTAACACATCCAACCTCACAAAGGTCAGAATACCTCCTTGATTCTTTTGAAGTAAACGTGGCGTTTTTCGGTTATTTCATTTTCTCACATCAAAGCCGAGGTTCATTTAAGCCTCATTAGGGAAACTATCTGTTCCCAGGTCAGTTGCTGACGCTTTGAGAGGCTGGTGGAGAGGTGATTCATGGGGCTGTGCACTGGCAGACCTCGCTGAACATTAGTGCCCAGGGAGACCCACAACTACACACACCAATATATATATACATATACAGTGGGGAAGGGGTACCCACAACTACACACACCAATATATATATATATATA
>JACXGK010015762.1:0-10039 GCA_016801125.1 Novumbra hubbsi | reverse complement strand
TGTAGTCTATAGTAACTGTTGACAAAGTGTATAAGGTATAGTTACTGTTGACAATGTGTGTAAGGTACAGTTACTGTTGACAATGTGTGTAGTGTATAGTTACTGTTGACAAAGTTTGTAAGGTAAAGTTACTGTTGACACAGTGTGTAGTGTATAGTTACTGTTTACAATGTGTGTAGTGTATAGTTACTGTTGACAATGTGTGTAAGGTACAGTTATTCTTTGCAATGCGTGTAGTGTATAGTAACTGTTGACAAAGGGTGTAGTGTATAGTTACTGTTGACAAAGTGTGTAGTGTAAAGTTACTGTTGACACAGTGTGTAGTGAAAAGTTACTGTTGACACAGTGTGTAGTGAAAAGTTACTGTTGACAAAGTGTGAAGTCTATAGTAACTGTTGACAAAGTGTGTAAGATATAGTTATTATTGACAAAGTGTGTAGGGTAAAGTAACTGTTGATAAAGTTTGTAAGGTATTATTGACAAAGTGTGTGAGGCTTTACTTTTACACACAACAACAACAACAACTGTTTGTTAGTGCACAATATTGGGCTAAGTGGTTAATGTTAATGGCAATGTATCAGAACACCATACAGTACTCAGTATGACAACGATAGTAAGATGAACATCTCTTACCTCCGGTCAGGGAGGAAGTACATCTTGACGTAGGGGTTTCTGGGTCGCCCGTCTGGTCGTGGAGGGAGGTCTATGGCTTGAAGGACGTTTACAATCAGCTGATGGCCCACCTTGTCATACCACAGCTTTACCTAGAAACAACATGATGGGATGAGATTAAAAGTAGAACTAACTAATCAGAAGATTATTGGAGACTTGGGGATCACCTATTAGAGTTTGTCCACCCATTGGAAATTAATGTAACCTGTACATGTACATCAATTACACTTCACACTAAAATCTATTTTATATAATCACACACTGGATGTATGCAGCCATACAGTGGTAACAACCCCAATTAGCGGAAAGGGACATTCACTAGACAAACACACACAATGCTATGAGCCTCACTGAACCTATAAAACGATCAGTTTTCAACCTTACCATTGAACAGACACAAAACAGATTACCAGGAATCCCGTTGTCTCTAAATGGTCGTCAAGAACTATATATCTGAAAGCCCTACCACACCACACATACCAACAATCGACAACATCCATATTGGTCTATTATATTAGAAATAGCCCGGTATTCACAGAGGACACATCACTCACTGAGAGCTGTCCAGGCAGGATCAGTGGGAGGACCCTGACAGTACCCGGACTGGTGGGGGACATGACGGATATGGATGGACGCTCCATCTTCTGAGACTCAAAGGAACTGGAGCCTGCTGTGAGGGTGAAGAACAAGGACAGAACAGCTCAAATAGCTCCAAGTACAGGTCATCGTCAAACGGCCATTCCTCAGCTGACCGCGTCTAGCTGCAGGGATGTTTTCGAAGATTACGCATCTGGCCTTCCAAAACGAAAACTAGCTAATGCTAGTTATGTTGAATGTAATAAAGCTAGCCATATGCTTACAGTTGTTACGCTAGCCAAATGTGGATACTAGTTGCGTGTGGTTTAAGTCAACACTTACTCGATTCTAAAGGAGGGTGTGATGTTTCTGGTATTCTTGGTATGTCTCTGTGTGACGAGAGAAAAAGGCAACATTTAAAGAACAACAAAATATGCTGGAAACTCCAGAAACAACCGCCACCAAGTGTATTTGGACTATATACACTGTAGGTGACAATATGCTTGCAGTGGAGAAGACACTCAACTTACACAAACACACATTGGCACAAACTTGGTAATGGTTTGAACTTGGTCAGGGGGTTAGGATATATGAAAGAGACTGATAGGTTAAAAGACGGCACTTGCCGTATGGGTATTTCGTTCAGGACTAGGGGGTTAGATTAGGGTTAGGTCTCAGGGAAGGTGCAGAGACAAACACATGGGAACCATATGGCGTATGGCTCAAGGAAATACTACGTCAACAATACACATTCTCTACTTACTGATATGCTCTATACACCTTTCTCAACAAGTTTTTGGAAATTATGCGATGGACAGATCTTTTAGACAAAGGAGGAAGACAAATCATAAGCGACAATCAACCAATCATGAAAATCAAAATGCACGTTATTCATGGCATTCTGTAGTCAGTCATACAGTAAGCCACTCTTACCCAATAGGCCTTGAAACAACTATTTCTACTTGAGGCTCTGCCTTGGACTCCAGAATAATATTGTACACTTCCTTCTTGGTTGCCCCCGGCAATGACTTCCTGTTCCACTGAAGTACCTCATCGCCTAGAAACAGAACACAAGATGGCCGTCCTGAAACAACTGATTCGCTGGTGTGCCTGAAGCTTTGGTCCCTACTGACCAGCCTCTGTTTAAATCACAAATGGTGTTCAGGAATGAAATGGCAGCTGCTCAGATCTACCAGTCTGAGATCCAACCTCCAGGACACAACCCTGGATGATCTTTCCATGTGGTTCTACCTGCTCGTAGGTGGCCCACGATGTCAGCCAGGCTTCCTTTCTTGACTTTGGTGATGAAAGCCCCGAGTCTCCCGGTCTCCGTCATCTTTCCACCCACAACCTGAAGACGAACAGAACCGAGGCCGTTGGGCTGTCACAATTACAAACGGTGCAACATTCTCCTCTTAATAACACACCCCCTTGCTGCTACGGACTAGCATTTCCCAGGGGGTCCGGTAAAAGTGAGTCCAGGCGGACTTGGCACAGTCAGCGTGTTTTGTTTCGCCATACACCACGCCGTTGCACACCTGAGCGTCAGGTTTAGGCGCTGACCGCCGGGGCGGCCTCTGGCGTGCTCTCCGGAGCGGTTAGGGTTGCCGACGCAAGGTAACTGAAAGCAACGGCGCTAGTGACTCCCCCTCACCTTTAACCCCAGCAA
Source organism: Novumbra hubbsi (assembly GCA_016801125.1). Taxonomy (NCBI): domain Eukaryota; kingdom Metazoa; phylum Chordata; class Actinopteri; order Esociformes; family Umbridae; genus Novumbra; species Novumbra hubbsi. The sequence continues at coordinate 7,122 of JACXGK010015762.1, read as the reverse complement.
GGAGCCGGCCTCGCGGGGCATGGCCGACCTCTTGCTCAACGTGATGCGCCCGATTAAGTGGTCGCCCTCCTTGGAAGGCTGCCACGTTACTGGATGCTGCGGGGCGAGAGGAGGGAGTTGGAAGGGAGAGAGAGATTTAATCCCATGAGGCAGAGAGTGGGGAGAGGCGGCGGGTGGAGGACGGGTGATAGCGGGGAGGGGGGTGGAGGAGATAAATGAGGGAAATAACGAGAGCAACAGAGACCAGCGCTTAAACCACCGACAGAAGAACACTCGGCCCATACAACACGTCACTCCATACAACCTGTCTAGACGTGACTGGTAATGTTGTCAGGAATCAAATCTATATTTGGCAACCAATTGGGAGCAAAGTACACACATTTAGCCACTCCCTATGGAGTGGAGCTAATGGGGAAGAATGTGCGAGTGTATTTGTGTATGTGGGTTTGAGTATATTTGTGTGTGTGTCTGTGTGGGTGTGGGTCCAGTCAGCAGAGCCAGGACCTGAATCTGTCACTTTCTCCTGGAACTTACATGCCAGACAGCAGGATCCAGAGGATAGCAGTCCCAGTCACCTGGAGAGAGAGAGCGAGAGATAAAGCGAGAGAGAGAGAGAGAGAGAGAGAAGGGGGAGAGAAGATAAACAGAGACAGAACAAAAGAGATGTAACAGCAGAACACGCAAAGTCAGTTTCTGTCAATACTTCAATGTTGGTCATTTTGCAGACAGGCTCATCCTGGGAGGCTAACAGGAGCCAAGCACCGTGACAGCCCAGCTACCTCCTCCTCAGCACTACATCCAGGAGAGACTAACAGGAGCCCAGATACCTCCCCCTCAAAACTACATCCAGGAGAGGCTAGCAGGAGCCCAGCTACCTCCTCCTCAGCACTACATCCAGGAGAGACTAACAGAAGCCCAGATACCTCCCCCTCAAAACTACATCCAGGAGAGACTAACAGGACCCCAGACCACCTCCCCCTCAGCACTACATCCAGGAGAGACTAGCAGGAGCCCAGCTACCTCCCCCTCAGAACTACATCCAGGAGAGACTAGCAGGAGCCCAGCTACCTCCCCCTCAGAACTACATCCAGGAGAGACTAACAGGACCCCAGACCACCTCCCCCTCAGCACTACATCCAGGAGAGACGTGGGCAAACTTGGACCACATATCACCGGCCAATTCTCATTACCGCCCGTAGTGACGGATGGTGAAGAGACTTGAGGACCGAGCCACACGACAGAACGTCTCTAACCATCTCTTCTTCACCCTTTCTGAAGCCCCGTTCTCATCTGCCCTTTCGCGTACGGGGAATTGTCTTCCCTGAGACGTGTGCTGGTCGGGGAGGGGCGGGTTGGCATGGAGACATCATTCAGGGTAGCAGAGCCACTGCTTCCCCTTCCGATCGGACACCCTCAACCCAATGTAAAGCTGCTCGCATGTGCCCCGCGAATGTTTAACCTGCATCTGCAGCATTAACCATGGAGGATGTGGGTACTGCTAGGAGATCTCGATGTGAAGACATGAGATATTGGAGCATAGGAAGAGCGCAGCAAGAATGCAGTCATGAAGAGCAAACTTCTTTATTGGGGGGAGGTGAATTTGACAACGGTACAAAGTTGTACGATTCAGAGGTCATGCGAATCCCACAAAAGCAAAATAATTGTCATTGGCGCTGTTTGGAACCTGTGATCCTATTTGTGATCCAACCTGTAATTTTCTTCTTCTTGTATAATCTACCTCTATCTCTACTGAATTAAATGCACACATAGCACACAATTAAATCCTAAAATGCACTATTAGAACCTTAATCTACCCAAGAATACACTCTTAGAACCTTAATCCAACCTTTAAAGCACTCTAAAGAACATTAATCCATCCTACAACACATTCTTGGGTCATTCCTACTGTAAAGTGAAATTTCTGTCCCCAGAATTTTTTTTTCTTCCTTATTTAGTGTAAAATAGTGTATAGTATAATTCAAATGTGTGGTAATATTAGGGCAGATGGCCTTCATAATAAAAACACCAAAATATTAATCTTGAAAGGGAATTAGGCCTACATACATTTACAACAATGTAGAAATATCTCATGGTCTCAGGTGAACAATCGGCCTAGATTTATAAGGATGTAAACTGCGGAATTTCACCAATATGCTTATCAATTAAAATATAACCTTTTTCAAAAAGCATGCAAGAAACATTTAAAATCAGAAATTTATTTTGTTCATATTATATATTTATATTTATTTGGAGGTGTAAATGGCACCAAAGAGTAGGAATCCATCACAATATACACTAGTACTACCTAAATTAATAATAAAATATACCGTTGGGTCTTTATACATCTTAAACTCTAATCTTAGTACCTGTAACTCAATCCTAAAATACACCTTTAGCACCTTAATCCTTATATGCACTCTCATTAACTATACAAATCCTATACAAGTACACCTAAATCAATCCCTGACCAACTTTTAGCAAAGAATCTATGCCAAAATACTCTTAGCATCTTATTCAATACAGAAATACAGTCTGAACACCTAAATCATCCTAAAATACCATCTTAGCTCATAAATGAATCATAAAAAACACACTTAGCTCATAAACCAATCGTAAACACTCTTAGCACTCTAATCAACCTAAAGTAATCTTTTAGCACATGAAGGGATCCTAAAAACCCTCTTACCTACTAAAATCATTCCCATATGCAACTGGAAACAGTTCTTTATCTTCTTGAAGGCATATTTGGCCTTTTGAAAAGCCCTTACTCTGTATCCCCCGGCACGGCCGTATCCCCCGACAAGGCCGTATCCCCCGGCACCGCCATATCCCCCGGCACCGCCGTATCCCCCGGCACCGCATCATCCCCCTACACGGCCGTATCCCCCGGCACCGCCGCATCCCCCGACACGGCCGTATCCCCCGACAAGGCCGTATCCCCTGGCACCGCCGTATCCCCCGGCACCGCCGTATCCCCCGGCACCGCCGTCTGAATTTGAGCGTGGTACTGTAATAGGATGCCACCAATGCAACACAGCAACCACATGAGGTTACAGAGGAGGGTCGGCGATTGCTGAGGTGCGTAAGCGCGTAAAGGTTGCCAACGCTCTGCCGACTAAATAACTGCAGAGTTCCAAACCTCCTGTAGCATTAACATCAGCACTAAACCTGTGCGCCGGGAGAATCGTGGCATTGGTTTCCATGGTTGAGCAGCCGTATTTAAGCCTTACATCACGCAGCACGACGCCAAGATGCTAGATAATACAGCAACATTTCCCTGCAGTTGTGGCACCATATTTCCCATGCATAAAAATAATCCGTTAATCTAACTTTAAAACATTCGGGCTAGAGCAACCAGTGGCAGTGGTTATAGGTTAGTGAGATGACAACGCCGATGAAAAGGAAAACAGCAATTGACGCCCGGCCTGTCACATCCAGCTAATTGTGTTCGGTGTTAGCCAGGTACACTGTCACGAGCCGGCGTGAGCACTTGAGGGTCCAGGGTAGCTTTGGCTGGTGCTTGGCACTGATGCATTATTTTTGCGTTAGTGGCACTAACCGCTGACCTAATTCCGCACAAATCAGATGGCCTAAATTGTGAAAAAAATATATATATTCCTAAGTAAAAGAGAGCTGTCCCATCCTGGGACGGGGGAGCAATAGGATTTAGCCACAGAGGTGTGAGTGACGGGTAGAATGACGGCTCAGTCCCGAGATACAATCTGCAGCAACGAAATTCAGTGAAGCAACATCCAAAACGCCATTGCTAACGACAAGCGAGGGCGTAGCGCTAGAAGAACAACGGGTTTGATGTGCCGTGATACCGAAACAGACCGTAGGCTGTACGACAAAAAACGACAAAAACCCAACTGATTTAGAAGCGGGCCCTATAAAAGAATCTGACCTTTCTCGCTGACGCTCTCCATGTCCACGTCCTCACAGCTGGTGTACTCCGGCGTGGAGCCGCCCTCCTCCTCTGAGCTGCTGACGGACATCTGCCTCTTGTTGACGCCCCTCTTGCTCCTGTAGGGCCTGGGAGGAGGCGGCCGCAGGGACTCCGACTGGTCCGAGCTCTGGGAGTCCTTCCGCAGGAGGCTCTCGTCGGCCTTCTCCCTCCGGCCCCTGAGCAGCTCGGCCGCCTGGGACGCCGGGTCCAGCTGACTCGGGTGGGGCCCCTTGGGCGGGTCCCATCCCGCCGGGGGAGGCGGCCCTTGGTGGGGGTGAGGAGGCCCGGGACGGGGGCCAGGTCGCTGGGCGCCACCCGGCGGTTGAAGGGATCCGTGGTTCTGGTTCGGCTTGAGACGGGGGGCGCCTCCCGCTGGTCCTCCGGCCCCGACACCCCCCGCGGTCCTGTCCGTGGAATAGGCGCAGTGGTTTTCCAGGAGGGCCTTGCGGTCCGGTTCCCCGCCGCCACCCCTTCGCAGGCGATTGTCGGGCGCGCCTCCGATGCTTCCCCCACCGCCTCCCCCGCCGTCCAGCCCCACCTCATTGATGGCGTTGTTGCTGTGGCGCCGCTCGTGGCGCACCTTAGACACCTTGGCGTGCATTCGCATCTCCTGCTCCTCCTTCGGCGGCTTGACCGGGTAGCGCGCCAGGTTGGGGTCGCTGCGGTAGCGCGTCTGGAACTCCTCCTCCTGGCGCCGCTTGCGCTCCAGCTCGTCCTCCTCTGACGGGCGCCGCCGGGGGTCGCGGCGGCTCTGGGGGTCGCCCTCGGCCACCGCCGGGCACTCCTGCTCCAGGCGCTGGCCGTCCCACCGGTCTCTGTCCCCGGGACCGCCGAACTCCTCCTGGGAGGCCACAGACTGAAGCTTCCCCGGGGGCCCGCGGACGCCTCTGCCGCGGCCAACGCCCCCGGGCTTGCCATTCTGCTCATGCAGGGACACAGGCCTTTTTCTGGGGGCAGAAAGGTACAACCTTCAGGAACACACGCACAGGTGGCATGGAAGAGAAACCCCAAAACCTGGTCTAATGCTTGGTCCATCTACTGGACAACAGCACGTGCATAGAAGACAGCGGTTACAAAAGAGGAATTGGCCGGTATGAATGAACCGCTGTGAGCAGTACCAGAATTCATTCCGAGCCCCAAAGCAAAAATGTACTAATCATAAAACTTACAAGATGAAAACTTGTGACCCAGCTTCAGCTCCGGCTAAGCTGGGGCAGCGCTTCTCTTTTTTTATCCAATAGGGATTAAAAAATCTACGGCCGCAACCCATATACCGCAGCACACAACCAAAATGGGTCTCTCTCAACACAGGAGGATTTGAAGTACGGTCAGATATAAAAAAAAGAAACGACAAATGACGCCACATACTGATCTGAATGTGTTAACAAAACCCAGTTCGAAAAACATCAGCCGATAGGAATGTAGCGCAACAATTTAGATGAATACATTCCACTCAGGTTTTAGAACAAGTGTGAATTACAATTATTTAAAGGCAACCGTTTACAGCCATTCCAATGTACTCAAAAGCACACTGTATATTTGAGCAGTAACCAATATACACCAAACAGCCATAACATTATGACCACCTGCCTAATACCATGTAGGTCCCCCTTTTGCCACCAGAACAGCCAGACCCGTCGAGCCTGTACCCTGGATCTCTGAAGGTGTAATGTGGTATCTGGCACCAATGCGTTAGCAGCAGATGTGTGAAGTCCTGTAAGTTTACATTAACTTTTTCAGCAATTTGAACACCACGCAAGGGCTGTAGTGTTGGAGATGCTCTGACCCAATCATCTAGCCCTCACAATTTGGCCCTTGTCAAAGTCACTCAGATCCTTACGCTTGTCCATTATTCCTGCTTCTAACTCGTCAACTTTGAGGACAAAATGTTCACTTGCGGCCTAGAATCACCCCCCCCCCCCTGACAGGTGCCATGAGGACGAGATTATTAGTGTTATTCACTCCACCTATCAGTGGTCATAATGTTATGGCCGATCGGTGTATATATATATATGTTATGTACATCAGTATACGTAATGTACGATAGCGTGTCTGGCGTCCTACTTGTCTCGTGGCGGTTCACTCCGTGTGCGTGACGCTGGCATGGCGTCCGGCAATCCCTTGGCAGTTCCCGTGGGCGGCTGGCGTGTTCCGTCGGGCACCGCCCCCGCGTGAGCCCTGGAAGAGGGCGGGGCCTGGGACCTGGAGCGGAGTAGCTTCCTGTCCCCCCGTGGCCCCTCACCCCCCGCGGGCGTGGCGTTCAGGCCGCCGTCCAGGCTCATCTGCCGCGGCCCCGGCCCCGAAAACCATTCTCCCGATTTGGTGAGGATCTCCTGTTGCTTACGACACAGGTTGCACACCCACATAACCTAAGGAGGTGGTCAGAGGAGAGGAGGTTAGCCGTACAATCATACAAGGTCCACGTTAAGGGAGAAGGGTTGGGATCAAGACCATATTAGGATCACTGGAATTGGACTTGACTTGGTCAAATAACGTCTTTAAATGGAACTGGCCCCAACTGAGATTATGACACTGTAAAGCCCGTCTCCTAATTTCCTTCCTTTGAGGTTAATACGACCGAACTCCTGGGGTTGGAGCTCATTAACATTATTCATTTGGGAACACTTAAGGCATAGCCATCACATCATTTAATGGCATTATGAACTATTTTAATTGCTTATCACAAAGCAAATTGTTTATAATAAGTATAGTAACAAAGCAATAATTTGTGTTCAATACCTTAATGTAATACATATAAAACAAATCAGAAATGCTGGTTCTCACAGTCTTTGGACAGTGGTCTGGAATATTAAAGTTTGAGATCAGCTTCGCTATTCCAAGTCGAAAACAGATTCTGTGGTGAGTCACATGACATACAGGGAATGGATTACAGGGAGTAGAATCTGAGCTAAACAGAACCTAGCTAAAAATCATCTTAAGAGACGGCGGGTCTTTTTACACATCGTGTAAAGGACAAGACTTGTGACATAACTGACACTGTCTACAAGTCCAAACTGACAGAGGATCTTAAGACAGAACGAGCATGTCACAACATTGTGTTCTCTCTCATCATTTATTTGAGCCTCTTGACTCTGACTGACGGAGTATTGGTAATCAGTCATTTGTCAGAAGACGGAGAATTCCTAAAAAACATTCCCCCCCCCCCCCCCCCCCCC
>JACXGK010015761.1:0-10042 GCA_016801125.1 Novumbra hubbsi | reverse complement strand
CCATGTAGTGTGGGAGGGGGTGTGACCCAATGACCCAACCCATGTAGTGTGGGAGGGGGTGTGATAGATGGAGTCTCTTTCTCAGGATGCTGTGGTACCACATGATGTTCTCACCAGGGAGGTGTGGACATGGACCACCTCTTCTCCTGGTTCTTGGTGCTCCGGTCCCCCTGATCCATTCCCGGTCCTTGTCCCTCTTTACATCAATGTTACAATTAGGTTCTACCAATACCAATGTTCTTTCTACCATAATATGATATGCATGTGTATTTTTATTAAGATTTTTTTGGCATATAATGTGTCTGTGTACCATTTCAATCAGTGTTTATGAATAAATTATGTTCCTGTGATCTCTGATTATTAAACAATAATATAGATATAGTACCAATAAGCGATGTTGAAAGGATTTTGTAATTCCTGCCTGTGGATGAATAAATATATTTTCTTCTGTCTTGCAATCTATTTCCTGCTTCTGTTTCAGTAAATAAAATCCTGTGTTGAACTGAGACTCCTTACATTGGCATTAGTATGGATTACACAGCTGCTCAGAAATGATTTTAATGAAATCATCAGGTTTCTAAATACACAGTTGAAGTGGGATGTTTGTATATGTATTTAATCAAGCAGACTATTTCCCCGTGGTCTGAATGCTAAGTGACGATGATGTGAGACAGTCAGCTCTGGGGTACGACTGCCGCTTAATAAAGACACATTACTGGGTGTCTGTAATAAAGATGCATGTTGTCCTACTACTTCCTCATCCTCTTTCCTCCAACTATCCTCCTCCACTCAGCCTCCTACCTTCCCTCCTCCACCCATCTTCCTCTCAATTCTGCTTCACCCAACCTCCTCCAATCTCTCCACCCAAACTCCTTATTTCTCCCCATTCCTCTACTCTGCTTTGCCCATTTAGCCTCCTCTCTTCTCTCCACCTTGTCTCCTCCCTTCTCCGCTTCACCCAACCTGCTCTTTTCCCCCCTGTCCTATTTTTTTAAGTGTTGACTGTTTTACCTCCGTGTTGACTGTTTCACCTCCGTGTTGACTGTTTCACCTCCGTGTTGACTGTTTCACCTCCGTGTTGACTGTTTCACCTCCGCTGCTTTACAGAAGCACAAAATGAGAATAAAGAAAGGAAATGGGGAAGGTCACGCGAAAGCTGAGCAACCAAACATTTGGGGAAACAATTGAGAGCAGTCAAGTCATAAAAGTCTAAAACAACTCACACACAGAATACAGTACACTTTTCCCTTCCCATACTACACACCGTTGAGTCAAGGAAACACACAAAGACCTTAAAAAGTGATAATCACCCTCCCTCTAAATGTCACTCCTACGCTCATCCAGATATATCCCTCATTAGCTTTCAAATGAGTCTTGTCTACTTTCCGATCATCATTTAGACACACACAGGCCAGACCGGATTTTAACGGTGACTTTGATCAAGTCTCATTAGCATAGCAACGGAATACTGACCCACCGCTGGGGCTGTAACCCTGGCAACCAGAACTGGCCAGTCCAGCTATTGAACCCAGAGTACAGAATGAGGAATCCCAGTCATCTAATAGTTGTCCAATGTTACGCCTGCTGCTGGAACTTTCCTCATGCAACTTAATGTCGACAACACTATCCAGCATACATTTGACTCCTGGCTGAATATCGTGTTGTCTACTCTCCAGCACATCTTTAATAACATCCACTGTGATTCCCCTGACCTCAACCTGCTCCTTATTACCAAAGAGGAATGGTCAGAGCATACCTTAACCTGCCGGACACCATCGCTGTGAATGGGTCAGATTCAGTGTACGTAGACACAGATACCGTGGTAAAAGGCTAGTCTGCCCACTCTCATTCCAAACCCATCTCCCACCCCAGGCATGAAGTTCAACCCAGAATTGGTTCCAACACAAGGCATCTTCACCGCTGCCAAGCATTCCCTGGTAAAAATGACCATTGCACCAATCCTCGACCATGGAGATGTAGCGTACGGCTTTGCCACTGAAAACCTTCTGAACAAGTCCGATATCGTTTACCCCATTGACATCTGCTTCTCACCAGCACCCTCTCCGTGACCTTTACACTCCGGTTAACCAGCCTTATGCGCTAACACCCGACCCCCACCTCAGCTTGCTCTTCAACATCTGCTATACTGATAAAAACATGCGCTCTGGTACTGTAGATATCTTACGTTGGTCACTCCACAAACCCTTCAGTTCTCTGCCAAAAGACTGACTCATTGAAAAAACAAACTAACCGAGCTGCTATCTGATCTTGTCATGTCTTTGCCTCAGAGTTTCATGCATTTGAATTAGGGTTTTGTTTCCGCTTATCTTCACAGCATACTTCACATTTTTAAAGGCTTTTTTTTGTTATTTTCAAATGAAATTGTATACAGAAACTACAAAGCAAATTATTTTTTCATAATGACCTAGCAAGTTGTAGACTGATCAGAGTTGCTATCAAGAGGCCAATGGCCACTTTGAAAGACTTGCTGGCTTTGTTGCTATATAGCTTTATAATTGCAATACTTAATCCAACAACCTTACAAGCCATAGCCTCCATACAAATCCTTCCTGCCTTATTAACTGTTTGTGTGTATAAATAAAAGAGACAACTGACTCAATCAACTCCTTCCTGCCTCCATCTCCTTCCCACATTCTGACAGATGAGCCACGGGGGCCTTTGAACTGAACGAATCACTAGAAACTAACATCCAGTCCAAACCTCAAACTATTTTCTCTTTTCAAAATGTCCCCTCTTGGCCAAAATCCTGACTGTGATTCTAGCCGGGAGCTGAATCATGTTATAGGGGTGCTTCATAGCATCAAGGATTGGGTCACTCAGGAAAGAAGTAAACGTGAATGTAGCAATGTATAGAAAATACCCTGAGGAAAACCTGCTTCCTTCAGCAAGAAAGCTGAAATGGGGACAGAAGTTTATATTTCAGCATGTACCTAAAGTACACAGCCAGAGCTACAATGTGGTTCCAGTAACGTGGCTAAGGAATAATAAGTGTCCTTGAGTGGCTCAGTCATTGACTAATTCCTGCTGTCTAGAAGGCCTCCATCACCACTTCACTGTTGACGTAGGGATCAGTGTTTTGCAGGTACTGTTCAACAATGCTACCAGTTGAGGACCTGTGTGGATATTCTTTTGTAAAGCAGACGTTTCCAGTTACAATAGTCATTTACTACATTAACAATGTCTACTCTGTATTTTGGATCCATTTGATGTTATTTTAGTAGACAAAAAAATCGTAGTGTATATTTATAACATATAACATATTTAATAACGGGTTTATTTAAGATGCTGTGAATCTCACCCAAAATGTCATGTCAATACATGTTGTTATTATGCAGGTAAATTATGCACACAAGAATCAGTACCAGTTTTTATGTTTCCTGTTTGGACCCTTTACCTTCACATCATTTATTATGTCACACTAAAGCACAAATTCAAGTGCATGCATCATTAAATTGTGTATAAACTTAAAATGTAATGTGACACTTTTTGGGGCGTGGCTACTACCCAGGCACCGGCTTCAAATATAGTAAAAGGGTGCATCCAAACTTTTCACAGGTTGTTAACGGGTGCTAAAAAAACAATAAAAATATACAACATTCCAAAAAATATTATAAAAAAACTGATTTCAAATATACGCAAAAAAAATATGGTGAAAAAAAATTCTAAAATAATTTGTCATAATTAACACCTCAGGTGCGGATTACACCTTTAAGAGATTTAATGAAAATCTGTGCACAGTTACAACGAATTTAATGGAAAATTCAACTGGTAAATCCAAGATGGGTGGAAGAATCCACAGTAGTAGCCGTTCCTCCCCCACTTCAGGGTCATTTCAACTGTGTCTGGAGTAAGGTGATTATATACAAAAAACACTTCAAGTCATTTCAACTGTGTCTGGAGTAAGGTGATTATGTACAAAAACACTTCAAGTCATTTCAACTGTGTCTGGAGTAAGGTGATTATATACAAAAACACTTCAAGTCATTTCAACTGTGCCTGGAGTAAGGTGATTATATACAAAAAACACTTCAAGGTCATTTTAACTGTGTCTGGAGTAAGGTGATTATATACAAAAAACACTTCAAGTCATTTGTTCCTGTAAATCACTGTAGATAAGAAAGTATTCAAAAGACAACTCCTTTCTGACTAGTTCTTAGGATCTCATCATCAGAGATGTGATGGATAAGTTTCAAGTTAAAATGTGTTCTTTGAGGTTGTTTCCCTTCCATCTCCTCCATGAGTTTAGCTTCCTGCCAAGCTGTGTTGAGCCTTAGAAAGACAGAGCTCTTTAATGAGCGGATCGATCAGCCATTCTCACACCTCTATTTTCAGAAAGGCAGAGAGTGAGAAAAAAAGCTTTAGAAAGAATTCGACTTACAAAGTGGGCTTTTTCCAAAGGACCGCAGGGAACTCAGCTTTGTGCCTGTAAAATTCAATTTACCTTTTCACAGATGGACTGCATAGCAGCTGGTGTATAATATAAACACACACACACACACATACGGACACATGCACAGATACACACAAAAACTGAAAATGGAAATTGCCAGTCTATGTGTGTGTATGTGTGTGTGTGTGTGTGAGAGAGTAGGCTTGCCGAAGTGTAACCCAGCTCTGTGTGAACCTCTTTGTTGTCTCAGATTCGGAGAGGCCACGGTCTCGCTCCAGTTCGCTCTTTCTGCATCACATTACCTATCCACCTGCAGCCAAAGTACAGCACAGAAGGATGTGAAAGAGAGAAAGAGGGGAAGAAAGAGGGAGATGGAGAATGAGAAAGGGAAGAATCAGACAACAAAAAAGAGAGCTGTTACAACTGTGCCAGAGCCCCATGTATGGGCTTACAGCATCTGAAGACAAGTCAGTAAGGGAGAAGTAACGAAAGTGTAAAGAGAAACAGGTGAAGAGTGGAAGACAGGACATGTATGATGATGGAGAGAAAGGAAGGATAGCAGAGATAGGAGAGATGAGATAGATACGATAGATACAATAGATAGGATAGATATGTAGGATAGATAGGATAGATATGATTAATAGAATAGATAGGATAGATATGTAGGATAGATAGGATAGATATGATTAATAGAATAGATAGGATAGATATGTAGGATAGATAGGATAGATATGATAGTTTGGATAGATTTGATATGTAGGATCTTTAGGATAGACAGGATGGACAGAATATTACTTCAAGTTTTGTTAGTGTCAGTGAAAGCACTCCAGTATCACTATACATCTGTGTGTGTCTGTATGTGTTTGTGTGTGTGCAGGTGTGTGTCACCCAGGTGCTTCATTCCTGTACGTTTTTAATGAGGAAAAAATTGCCTTGATCGCTTCCTAAGCCACCGTCATTTCTGGGAAAGAAAACACTTGTGCTGCATGCAGAGTAACAATGCAACTCTACAACTGGGAATTGTTGACTGGTTTTATTCTGAATATACATGCTTCTGCCAAGTGCTGATCATTGATATTTATTAAATGTATCATTTTTAATTCATAAGGCTGTTTGGACCTTATTGTTTTGCCTCTGCTTCATATTAGGCTGTTGTCCCACTGCTGACGGCTGTTTATACACCTCTGTCTGTCTATTTGTCTGTTTGTTAAAGCAGAGAGGGAGTTTAGAAGGAGACTCAAATCTGAATAAGTGTCTGAATAGAGGAACAATGAGAAAAAGCAGTGCAGCAGATCTCGAGGCCTAGATTGTATAGACATGTGGGGCATTCAGGACTCCATTACAGACCTTACTAGTGGAACAGTGACACCTCCTGGCTGACCTATATACTTGCTAGTCTAGTTGATTCCTGCTTTAAAAATAATAATAGTAAATTTATATTCTGCTATTCATGACAGAGTATCAAAGACACTAACATCCAGGAAGAAATAAACATCATTTGCAAGTATCTTCTTCTTCTGTATTTCTCCTTGACACCATAGAGTAGGACGTATTCATGAAAATGTACATATGGTTGAACAACATCTGGATTGACCCATGGTCCCATTGCCCTATCAAAACATAACTGACAGACAGTATCGTTGTCTGTTTTTACTTAGTGATTGTGCTCATGGAGCAGTGAATTGTTGGGAGTAACACAATATAAAGGACTGTACTTACATAACTCAGTTTTAAAAGCCAACAATAATCGAGCCTAAGGAAAAATTGACAGAAAACTGTAAACAAAATTGCATTATTGTTCATCAGCTTGATCAGATACTCACAAATTCATATCCAGGATATTTCCAGTCATCTGTGTGATGTTTGAGGGGTTTCTTGCATGCACAGCCCATTTCAAATCACCCCACAGCATCTCAATAGGATTAAGATCTGGGCTTTGACTTGGCCATTCCAGAACTCTCCATTATTTCCTATTGAGAAGGGTTGTGCATGCAAGAAACCCCTCAAACATCACACTGCTGAACCAATTCTGCATGGACGATTGGGAAAAACCTTTTCCCCAGTCAATGTCAGAGACTGACAGTTATAGAAAATATATAATTTATTGAGGTTATTTCAGCCCAAGGGCATACTAGGGCATAGGGTATCCAAACTTCTTCCTCAGTAGGAGATTGCATCTTTGAAAATCTTTTGTTAAATAAATTATATTCCGGTCAAATGATTTATTTACCTGTATCTATAGATCTTGTTTGTAAGAAGATCAAATATTGATATGTCCATATTTCTTAAGAAAGGTTTCCTAATGTGTTTTACATGACTGTAGATGTGTCAGCCATCCTTGTCTGCAGCAGAAGAACTGCAGAGGCTGGACGGCAAAAACACGGTTTAGCCTAAACAAAGGACACTGCCATAGTTACCCAGGAGTTTGTAGTGCAAACCTTGGGAAAGTTCTTGACTGGCTAAGTCATTCACTCATTCTGAATCAAACTGAGAATGTCTCTCAAATGCTGAAGACCGAAGGCAAGAAGGCCTAAACAATCAGGAAGTGAAGATGGCTCCAGTACTTGCCTGGCACAACATCACAAGGGAAGATGCCCAATGTTTAGTGATGTCAATGGGTTGTAGAATTCTGCCAATAATTGAATGTAAGGAATACTGTATGTTGCCAAGTACTTAACATGACTCCTTTATAGTACATTATGTTAAGATGTCTAAATGCTTTTGGCAGCAAAACAATATCTAAAGTTATTGAATACAAAGCCAAATAACAAAAGGTCACTGTGCAAGTACTTTTAGATACCACTATTGGTGTGGATGAGTCAGCCACTACAATCTACAGAGAGAACTTCACCCGCAGAACTACAGAGGTTATACTGCCAGATGCAAACTGCTAGGTAGGATAGCCAGATTGTAGTTAGCTAAAAGTATCAAAGATAAAGTTATGGAAAAGGGTATTGTAGACAGATGAGACAGATATTAACATGTACCAGTGGCAAGAGTGTCAACAGCTGGTGTCGCCCCCTTTTTCTGAAATAACATAATTGAGCCATTTTATTACACTAACTGGGAGGAATTTTTGCCCACTCTTCTTTACAGTGCTGCTTCAACTATGTCATGTTCAAGGGCTTTTTCTTTTTTACTTAAAACAAGTAAATACAACCCTGAAACCAAAAACATCTATGTGAGTCTGTTTTTGTGTCATTAAGTTCTTTTAAAATCACATTTTGTTAATAACTTTGAGTTATTCATTTATTTTATTTATTTAAAAACCAACATACTTACGGGTGGTATGAGGTTCTTCTGTTTAAAGTCCGTACAACACCATTGACTCATCTGTCCAGAACACATTGTTCCAGTAGTTTTGGTCTATACCCAAGTGTGGTCTGGCTAATGTCCGTCGTATCCTGGTATTTGTTTTTGAGAGCAGGGACGTCTTCATTCCTGACCTCTCAGGCCAAGTTTGTGCAGTTTCTTTCCATCATTTGATTCATGCACTTCAACATTGATTGTGGCACAATGTCCAGTAAAACCTTTGTTATTACCCTGGGTTTCTGGCGGCAGCTGTGAGCATCTTTCAGTCATGGTATGAATTTGGTGGGAGTACCTGTAGTATGCAGATGGCCACTGGTCGGTATTCTTCTCCTTTTGATGTATGACGGCACTGATGTTTTCATTTGGCAGCGGAATACTGTACTTTGAGCTACTCTATAATGATATTCTATTTATTGGGGTTGGCGTAACAGATTGTATTGTTAGACATTTTATATGATGAGTAAGGAAGGAATGTCCTTTTTGCATAAGAAAATATTATTTATCCATAGGTCTTGTTCTAATGACTGTATGCTGGAGAGGGTCTTATGTCTTGGGAATGTATCGCTGCGACTGACATGCATTTTGTCTGATTAAGTACAAACAAACACATCCAAACTCAACTAACAACGCGGAAAATCCATCAAGGCCAGGCAATGACCTAAATCATTGGAAGGTTTTTACTGGCCAAATCAATCTCCAGAAAGCAATTCATCATGCATGTCCCTAATCCTAGAGGTGAGGGACGATTACCTAGAAACAAAAAAATAAGTGAATCAACACGGACAATACCAACTATAAAAATAAATTTTTGTCAATCCTTCTTTGCAAACTTGCTGAGGCTCCATGAAGTCGGGTTGGGGCCTTTAGTGAACCGCAATTTTCAACCGATACAGAAACTCAAGGACAGACACAGACATGTGCAGAAACCCCTCCAACCCTGTCATGGCCGTGTGCTTTGGGTCAGTGACGTGATTCAAGATTAACCTTCATCCAAGTTTTTCATCAGGTTTTTTTCATGGATCTCTCTGTATTTTGCTCCTTTGATATTTGCCTCAAACCTTGCCTTGATTGGACACTGGTGGATTCGGCTAATTACATGACTTCTGAAGTCATTTGTCTGCACCACTATCCAGTTGAATTTCAGTTTAAATTAATTTAGAACTTTGTTAGATTAGATAGATACATAGATTTTATTTATCACATCAACCAAATGGAATACTAAAAAGTGACAAAAACATCTAATTCAACTCACATTATGTTTTATGATGAAACACAATAAAATGGGAAAATGTACAATGGGTTAAATATTTTTCAAAGCAAGTGCACAGCTATAGCGATGAGAACATTTGTCCCCTAATCCTGTCTAGCCTGTCAGTGAGTGACCAATCAGTGTGTCAAGTCTCAGATGTCTGTCTAGACACAGCCTATTGAGTTGTGAGGTTCAGTCTTCCATCACTTCTTACTCTCACACAGTTATCTCCTCCCAGAGATCCATTCTGCCTAAAACCTACTGAGAGAAAGCCTGCAGGCCAGACAGGCTTTCCGATTGCTGACAAGGGTTTCATGCTTTATGTTTTAAGATAAGGAAAGTCCAATATAACGACGGGCTTATCACCAGTCGAAAGGCAGCGCTGAGACCATACAAGCTGCCATTAGCTATCACAACAACGTACGAAAAAGTCGCGCACAAAAGAAAAATGTGCTAAAACACTATAAATAAATCCCTGCTGTTCCGTTAATGTTATGTATTTTAGTCCTCACTGGAAATGTTTGTTTTCTCTTTCTGGCTTTGATCCTCTTTCTCTGGAACCGTAGGTATTCTCTAGTCTGCAGCTCCTCTGTTTGTTCGGATAACGAGCACAGCCACTCACAACCTCCCCACAGAGCCGCACAGAGGGGTTTCATTCTGAGTCTACGTACGTTCCAGTTCTGGCTATATGACCTATTTGTGTACAGCAATCTCTCACCGCAACGCTTTACCCCAATGCTTGGGTTATTTTAAACAAGGAGTGTGCGCGGGTCTTGTCGTGTGTTATGTGTCACGTGTGTGTGATGTGTTGCCGTCGGAGGCCACCTCTCGGTGCCCTCAGCCGTCGGCTCTGTGGGGTTGCTATGGGAACACAGAGCGAACGCAATGTCCCATCATTGTTTAGGAAGACGCCATCAAGGTCGCACATACGGAGTACATTCGAGCTCTGTGGAAACTCTCGGGAACTTTCTCGCGGAACGCTATCTTTCTCCTACCTGTCACTTCCCCATTCACCCCCCCCCCCCCCCCCCCCCCCCCCCCCCCCCCCCCCCCCCCCCCCCCCCCCCCCC
>JACXGK010015760.1:0-10023 GCA_016801125.1 Novumbra hubbsi | reverse complement strand
TAACGCTCCATGACAAACCCTAACGCTCCATGACTAACTCTAACCCTAACGCTCCATGACTAACCTTAATCCTAACCCTAATGCTCCATGACTAAGCCTAACCCTAACGCTCCATGACAAACCCTAATGCTCCATGACTAACTCTAACCCTAACGCTCCATGACTAACCTTAATCCTAACCCTAATGCTCCATGACAGCCTAACGCTCCATGACTAACCTTAATCCTAACCCTAATGCTCCATGACTAAGCCTAACCCTAACGCTCCATGACAAACCCTAACGCTCCATGACTAACTCTAACCCTAACGCTCCATGACTAACCTTAATCCTAACCCTAATGCTCCATGACAGCCTAACGCTCCATGACTAACCTTAATCCTAACCCTAATGCTCCATGACTTGCAAACTGACAATGAGGTGTACGGTGGTCTACCCCCCGACTTTATATTTACATTTTATAATTTTTGTGAGCACACCACATTTGACTTTGTGGGGAAAGTGGTTCAATGTGGCATGCGATCATGGTCTACAGGGGCCTTTTGGAACCCCTGAAACACATATAACATCAAAGACTGCAATACAAGATCCAAAATGTAACCTATAAAGCAGCTGTTAGAAACATCCAAATGTTATCACACTTTTAATGAAACATCAAATTCTGGGAATTTAGCAAGTTGGAAACTAAATACCTTTGAAGTTTTAAAACTTCAAACACCTACTAATTTACACGCTTAGCACACCCCTCTTGCTATGTAGCCCCCATCATAATTAATTTCCTAAACATGTCTATGTCATAATATAAGTCCCAGCCTGTTACAGTTCATACACTGGATATTCCCACCAGGGTCACAAATCATGAAATTGACACAAGCCATCTTAAATAACTACTCTAGTAATTATATGAGATACATTTAACTCTAACAAGTAATAATGTATAATTATTTCTACCGTTAGCTTTAACCCTATCCCTAACCCAGAAAACCTAACCGCCTAAACATAACTCCAACTGCAGCTTTTACCTTTAACCTAATTGTCAAAGCAATTATATAATACCTAAATATTAAAGTAAATACAAAACACATAGTTTACCTTCTCAGGTACAAAGATTGCAATTATGTGAGATGGGAATTTCAGTATACAGAACTAAAAAGACAAACTGTACAAAAGAAACAAAACAAGTACTCTTATACTGAAAAGATACGGGTATACTGAAAAGATACGGGTATACTGAAAAGATACGGGTATACTGAAAAGATACGGGATACTGAAAGGATACAGATGTGGCAGCTCCGGGTGCTGGTGTGGGTAGGGCCCAGCAAGGCTATGATGTTCATACTCAAAAGATACGTGGAAACATAGATCCGAAGATACATGGAAATATACAGGTATACTAAAAAGATACAGGTATACTGAAAAGATACGGGTATACTAAAAAGATACAGGGATACTGAAAAGATACGGGTATACTAAAAAGATACAGGGATACTGAAAAGATACGGGTATACTGAAAAGATACGGGATACTGAAAGAATACGGGTATACTGAAAAGAAACAGGGATACTGAAAGGATACGGGTATACTGAAAAGATACGGGTATACTGGAAACATACCGGTATACTAAAAAGATACGAGGATACTGAAAAGATACGGGTATACTGGAAAGATACGGGTATACTGAAAAGATACAGGGATACTGAAAAGACACGGGTATACTGAAAAGAAACAGGGATACTGAAAAGATACGGGTATACTGAAAAGATAGCTTCAAATGTGGCAGCTCCGGGTGCTGGTGTGGGTTGGGCCCAGCAAGGCTATGAGGCTCCAGCGGTTCTTACTAGCAGTTTGTAATGAGACAAAAATACACGCATGACAGCACAGGGCATTAGTCACTGTTTCCTCTCCCCCCAATAAAGCCACCCAAACCACCCTTGATGAAAGGCAGGTGCAGAGTGGTGCTGGCCCTCTGAGCTGCCTCTCAAGGCTTCCAGTTACCTGCTGTGCTTGTCCCACCCACAAACTCCCGGGTCCTGAACCTCTGTGGCCGACCCTCGCTTGGCCATGACAAGACACACACAAATGTGGTACAGTATGCATCCATCTTTGGCATTGGATCAGAAGTTAACAGGATTATTTTTGCTGAATCATCGCATGCTCAGTAACCCCGATATGGGCTGAATCTCAAAATAAATCTGAATTTTAAAGTCTGTTTATAAATTTTGTAAGATGTAGTTCATTATGTCAGCAATTGTATCTAGCAGATGCTTTTAGTGCTTTGTTGCCGTCAAAGGTCATGTAAACGATGGCGTCTAGTGATAGGCATTAAATTAAATGGACATTCAAATTGGTTACATCTTATCTGTCCTAATGCATTCTACCCACTGTTACATTTTTCTGGACTGCATTGGTACTGACTTCAGTACTATGCTGGTGGCTAGCTATCCAGCTAACGTTATCAGTGTGTGAGAATTATAAGGACAAGGCTGCTTTCTTGGTGCAGTGTACTTTTTAAGCTTCACTTCAAATGTGCTGGCTGTGGCAACCTACTCTCTGTCAAACCAACATGCCTACTTTCACACATTGTGAGCTTAATTATGTTTACTAATCAGCTTGTAAAGCACGTACTTTAGGTAAACGTCTAAGAATGCATGTAAAATTTACTCTTTGTTGGTGGAATAACAACAAAAACAATATATCAGTGGAAGGCTGTCATCAGACTATAATATTGGCCAACCAATGAATCTGTCGTGCTTTAACAATTCCCTATTTACAGAATGGTGTTTGTTTACCCATTGATTAGGTACATTTCTGTCCACACATTAACAAAGTGTAACCTGTTCACACACACACACACACACACATTAAATAATGTTTCTGTTTTCATGGCTTAATGACATCATCCCCTTCATCTCATCTTTGACTGAAACCAATCAAGTCAGCCTAACTTCAAAATCCTGCTAATGACAGGAACTTACAAAATACTTTACGTAAGCCCCTCTTAGAAAGATCAAGACAGAGACAGGAGACTAACAGCAGATTGACAGAAGCTAACTAAAGACAACGGGTGGCTTTTAAGAAAACACTGAGGGCTGTGACTCAGCGGCAAAGTCTACCACGTCTGTAAAAAATCAGGACAGTCTTTGATGTAGAGTGTAACGCAAACATATTGTAAACATAATCAATTTCATTATTGTTTGGTGCTCTAGTTATTGTTAAACATGTTATTAATTTGCTTTATAACAGTTTCCACTCATTTATAAAAGAAAATCGACTTATTTTAGGCCCTATGGTCATATTCATGCATTTTGAAATAAAACTGGTTTCCTACATCATACACCACATTTAAAGTCATGTAAAAACGTCACTTATGGCCAATTATTGATTCTATACTGTTTACTTTTAGTCAGTGAGCCACTACCTGATAATGGATCTATTGCCTAATTTGCCCGCGTCAAGCTGGGCATGTATGACATGATAAGGATCTCTTCCTCCACGTTTTTCCTCCGGATTTTTTTTCAGACTCTAACAAGGTGAATAGGGAGGCTGAAAGAGTTCAACACATTGGGTCTCAAAAGTATTCACCCTTGTCCAAATTTTGTGGTGTTACAACATGAAATCAAAATGGATTTATTTACCACTAATCAACACAAAAAAGGCTGTGAGGTCAAAGGGAAATCTGTAAACTGTTCTAAATAAATTTGAAATATAAAAATAATTACATAAGTATTTACTCTATTTGCTATAACACACCTAAATGAGCTGTGCCGCAACCAACTGTCTTTACAAGTCACATGCTGTAATTAGTTGAATGGCGTTCACCTGTGTGCTGTTATGTTGAGCCCTTCAGTTGAAATAAAAGCCAGGAGGAGCTGTCTATGTACAGCAAAAGACAGCAAGCACAAGAAAAGTCTAACATTGAGTGGCGGAGCCAGGAGCTGGAAGACCATCACAATATACAGAAATACAAGTGCATGACAACATATGAAACAAAAGGCCAACAAGACTAGTGTGGATTTACCTCAAAATGGCAGGTAGAATACGACTCCAGATGGGGTTATGGCTCAACAACCACACTTAAATGTTGCTGAGGCAAGAGACATAGTAGACAATAACTAATCACACCCTAACTACCAAATGCCAGTAGACTTTCCCCCATATTGTTTTGATTCACAAATGTGTGCAATGTAAAAGATCAGCTGAGCTAACCAAAAGTTTTGGTGTAAACCTGTTACCACGAATCAAATTCATCTTTCTGCAAGACAATGACCCAAAATACTAACTATGTTATAAAACAAAAATATCTATGTTCTAGAGTGGTTATCTGGACCTCAATCAAATTGAAAATATGTACAAAAGGGTGAAAATTGCTGTTCACGAAAGGCACTCATACAACTTGACATTGCTTGAGTTATTTTGCAAACAGGAATGGGCAAAAATTAAGCCACTCAGATCTGTAAACCTGATACTAAAGGGGTTAAATGGTAATGCAATCAGTTATTTTCTGCTCAGGATTTGTAATTTATTTAGAAAAGTGTGTAGATTCAATGTTTCACTTCAACATTATGTAGGTTTGTGTTTGAACAGTGGAAAAAACATCTTATGAAATCCATTTAAATTTCATTTGGTAACACAAAGTGTAGAAAAGTCCAAGGAGTCCTTTTTTTGAAACCCCATGTACCTTCTTGTCAAGACTGGTTAAGTTTTTTGGCAGGGCAGTTGGGGTAGCAGCTGGCTTGTAGTAATCTCCAGATACATTTCAAGATAGATGAGCAGGCATTACTGGAAAACTGCGTATCTAGCCTGACTTTAAACTTGTGTTTAGCTGACCTAAATCCTGATTGAAGCTTTTTCTTGGCCTGCTCTTTAGCTCTTTGGCAGAGTGGCGACCCTGTGGGTTTCCTCTTTGTCACAACGTTGGTCCCTAAGCTCCCCAGTAAACCATACTTTGTTGTTTCTGTCAGATAAAAAGGTTTTTGATGGGTTCAGGTCTCTTGACAAACATTTTCCACTGGTGGCTCAGGTGCCACTTAGTTTTTCAGTTGGTGGCCCCAGCACATCAGTTTATAATTGGTACATTCGTCTTTTGTACACCAAGAGTTATTCAGTAATTTGATTAGATCTGATGTTTAGAATTGCCCCTAGGGAATCTGTTCTTGGCTTCTTCTAACTCTTATAATCAACCTACATTGATATCAATGTGGCAATAAAGACTAGTTTATACTCTTTTTAGTGACTCAGATCTTTCAGTCATTCAGTGAAAAGAACATATAATTTGATAGATTTTTGATTGACATCCAATTGTTGTCACTACTTCAGCTCCCAAATGAACTTGTCAGTCTATTGACGGGCCCTGCTGTATTAAGTTTCTGTCTGTACATGCGGGTGACATGAAGCATCACATGATCTGATCTTTATGGTGGCTTGGGTGGCAGTGTGGTGCTATACCATAAACAGCCAGTTCAAAATTCATGGTACAAAAATCGATGCATATAGTGCATTAAGGATACCAAGCATAGTTTCTGCTCTGACTAGCACTGTCAACAGTGAGGTATTTCATTGACACGGCGTCTGCCTTTCCAAAGCATGACCAATCATTTTAATTTAATTTAATTAACTGAAGAATAAGGCTGTAACACCAAATGTGGAGTGAAGGGGTCTGAATGAACCATAGATATTGGTGTTATCCCTTTTACAACATGTTGTTGGGCCTTTCTATACAAAGGCACCAGTATATTTAACCTGTTTTTCCTGTAATCCATTTCTGTGATATCTAATTCTTAATAAAAGCCCTGCCGAGATTGATAGTTGATGGCAAGATATTCCTCTTCTGAAACACATCTGAAGCTGCTTACTTAATCAGTTTTAAAGTTTAAACAGGAATCCCAACATTGTGGAAAAATACACTCTCCAAATAAGGAAAAGACTAAACCGTAACAGGAACACAGAACATAGATGGCGGCCAGGAGGTGGCCAACCAGACGACGGCTGGGACCGTGGCAGATCCCCCATGGCCGGGTCTGGCGCCAGACAGGCAGACAGGGTTTGGGTCCGGCATGGGCAGGCGACCTCTATAGACCTCCAGGCCTGCAGGGGGCGCCAGCGGAGCAGGTGGTGTCCGGAAAAGCGAGGGCGCCCGGACGTTGCGGGAGGATGTGGAGACAGCAGGGACTCGTCAGACCACCCTTTCGTGGGGTGGCAGCTGGGACACCTCCTTGAGCCACTCCGGAGGGGCAAGACCAATGGAAGACAACACTCCAGCCGTCCCGTCCCCCCAGACGTGACGCCTGAAGCGCCCCACAGAAAATCACTCTGGGTGGCCGACGTGCCGGGCCGGGTAGGACTCTGGGCGGCAGAGGACCGGGGATCCGGGTTTGAGGGTCTACCTGCTACTTAACAGCTTGCAGGTGTAGCGTTAGTAGGCACATGGAGGGGGGCAGTTCAACAAGTTTATTTAATACTGACTGAAATAACATTAAAAAAAGCAGCAACACAAACCAACAGTGTCTCCTGAACAAACAATAATGGACATGGACTTGGAGGAGAAGACTGAACTAAATACACGCGTAAATAAGGAAGAAAACAACGATGAGATGGATTACACTGATGAACTCAGGGAAGGTAGACAAGAAGAAATGACCAAATAAGGAAAAGACAAAACTAAAACATGGACTGAAATGATCCCGTTCGGATGGGATCAGTACAACTGTCTGTCACACAACTGTCTGTCACACAACAATTCAACCAATAAACAGTCCTCAGACTGAATCCCCAGAATCTCTCTTACTCCTTCCAATTATCATCCCTGTTATTCACTGTCATTTATTTATTATTTCTTTGTTCTAAAAATACATTACATACTTGACTTACAATTTAGCAGGTTTCCTCATTTATACTGCCAATTCTGGAGATCTCCCCAATGTCGCCATCTCATTCATCAAGATGCTTGTCTCAGTATCCATCATCCCCCTGTTTCAGGCACGGTAATGATCTGGGCCTTCAATTGTGTGAACTCAGACAGAAACACCACTATCTTTCCCTGCATGTCTGTCTGTCTGGGTGGGTGTCAGTGGGTAGCCTGAGAAGCGATATGGTTTCTCACTACTTATCAATCAATCAAATGTATTTATAAAGCGCTTTTTTTACATCAGCAGTTGTCACAAAGTGCTTTTACAAAAACACCCAGCCTGAAGTTAACCCTGAGCTTATCAGAGGGACTCACTAGGCGTTGGTCCACTGTGCTAGTGGCTACAGTCTATTGGTTATTTCCCATTTGTAACCAGGCTGAGTGTTGTTCCATGGACTAGGTGTGGTCTCTTTTTACATTCGTTTGATTTAGTGTGTGTGTGTATGTTCATGTCTATGTAATTTCCTGCATATTCCATTTATCTGTCAGTTCATTAAAAATGCTTAACACCGTGAATGTTTTAGTCTTGATGTTTTGTATGGAATTCCAGAAATGGCAAATGTCGGTAAAAGGTTATTTATTCAGTAAATCATTTCACAGGTAGTGAAGTTTTATCATTTCCTTTGCCTACTACAATTCAGTTTTCAAAAAGTTGCATAAAATGAAAATAAAAACATAATGCAATGATGTGCAAATCATTTAAACCCTATTCAAAAAATATAGTACAGAGACAACATTTCAAATTTTTAACCTTAGACATTCTTGAAAAAAATATGCCCACTTTGAAGTAGTTGCCAGCAACACGTTTCCAAAACGTTTCTTAATGTAAAATTGCAAAGACTTTGGGAATCTCATAATCTTCGGTACGTAATATCATAAAAACATTCTGGGAATCCAGAGAAATGTCTGTGCAAGGGACAAGGACCAAAACCAATACTGGATGGCAGGGATCTTCGGGCTCTCAGACAGCACTGCATTAAAACACAATTCTGTAGAGGACATCACTACATGGGCTCAGAAACACACAGTATGTCGCTGCATCCACAAATGCAAATTAAAACTCCACCATGCCATGAAGACAGTACTTACGGTAGGACTTTGTCCTTTGTAAGGTTCTGAAATGACATCCGCATTTCACACACGATCATTCTATCTTCAATTAATCTGATCTCTGGCAGACCTTGACTGTCTGACACTCCAAGTACTGTAAAAAAATAGCTCCACAGATGGGAATAAAATAATTAAAGGATCCAGTAAAAAACATTGCAAAAGGAAAAAGAAGCTAAACATAGAGTTTACGCTGATGGACCTAACCATGCTGAATGCTACCACTGCTGTAAGCAAGTTCAACAGAAAACACAAACATTACAACAGAAAAAGTCAACAAAGGGCTGCTGGGCCTTGAGAAGGGGTATAGGAGTCCGTGTGGTCAGCCAGCCTCGGCCACCAAATATTATCTCATAGATTTGTGTGATGTGCCTGATATGTTGCCTCCAATGTTACCCTTGAGCTTGACCTCTCAACCTATGTCTGAAACTGCAGTTTTACTAAATTCAGGGTTTTAGTCCAAACCAACAACAGCTGCAAACTTAGTTCATGAAAATGTTTAACTAAAACACCTTGACTCTCTTGACTCCATTCCTGCATAAATATTGGTTTCCCTCGTGTTTTAAAGGACTTTTGCCTTTCCAGGCAATGTGTAAGTCATCACAGGGTGCATGAGTGCACATGGCAAGTACCATTAATGCATAATAATTAACAATATGTAGAGCTATTGAAGCAGCATTTGCTGCCATCCAGGCAACGTCTTTTTCAGGGAAGGCCTGGCTTATTTCAGCAAGACAATGCCAAACAATTCCTCTGCATATATTACAACAGCATGGCTTCGTAGTAAAAGAGTCTGGGTGCTAAACTGTCACCAGGAACTGTCACCCATTAAAAACTATTGGCGCATTATGAGATGAAAAATACGACAAAGGAGACCAGAACTGTTGAGCAGCAAAAAATCCTTTATCAAACAAAAAGGTTTCACAACTCTAGCAACTGGCCTCCTCAGTTCCAAATGCTTAAAGTGTTGTTAAAGGCGATGCAACACAGTGGTAAACATGCCCCTGTCCCAGATTTTTTTTAAGATATTGCTGGCTTAAAATTCAAAAGGGGCATTTATTTTTGCAAAAACAATAACATTTCTTTATTGACTCAAGGGACTTGAGTGACAATCACTTTAAAAATGGTTCATCCTCCAACCCTTCCCATTAGGAGTCCTGAAGTGTGGCCAGTGAAGAGGGCTGGTTAGCCAAAGACGGGTAAGATCCTAACTGTCATACTGGGACAACCTAAGACAGGCACAGTCACCCTTCTGGTCACATAACACATGCTTGCACAATTGCTGAACAATGTACAGTGCCTTCGGAGGATTAAGACAATCATGCTCGCCAGGCCTGGGAAGGAAGTTGGAAAAGAGAGTCCAGAGTAAGGAGAATTGAGTAAGAGCCCAGGTGCCAGTCTGGCCTTCATGGGTGTGGGCTTTGGCAGCAACTGTTGTGTCATGTCAGTACAGTAAAACTATCTTGTGCGGTTCTGCACGATTGGTGTTATGTTGTTGTGTGTCTGGTTATGCTTGTGCAGGCATAGAAAAAAAAGTTGGTTTAGGGTTAGTGGAAATGCCAAATAAACGTTTTGTTGAATAAAGACTGTGGCAATGGGGATTAATGATCAAGATCTATTTCCAGAAATCTGCTGCACGATGCTTAGTCTTTTTAAACATGATTACTTTGCTGTTATTCATAGAATGACCAGTTTTTGTGGAAAGCTGAAAATTAATGAATTCTTCTTTTTACTGAATACTATGTGTTAGCATGGTGTTAGCATCTGTTAGCATTTTTGCCAAGTGCAAAAGTCAATAATTTTTTGGTCAAATTGAATTTATCAATGGAGACTGTAATTTCTACTGGTTAATGTGTGTTAATGTCATTGTTTGTTAGTATGTTGTATATCAAATTGAAAGTGAATGTGAAAGTGAATGTGTGCCTATCAGAGAGATCTGTTGTACTTAACATATAGGTGCATTACTGGAAGACGCATCAAGCACACAAAAAGTGAAAGAGCATAATTCTGTGTT
>JACXGK010015759.1:0-10041 GCA_016801125.1 Novumbra hubbsi | reverse complement strand
TCTCTTCCCTCCCTCTCTCTCTCTCTCTCTCTTCCCTCCCTCTCTCTCTCTCTCTTCCCTCCCTCTCTCCCTCTCTCTCTCTCTCTCACTCTTCCATCCCTCCCTCTAGATCTCTCTCTCATTCCCAGAATCTCTGCCCCACTCACACACGACCTCGGATTCCCCTATGTCAATGCTTTGCCAAACAGAGCAAAAGTCCATCCGCATCAAAACGCTGTTTACCTCACAAAACTGAATAGAATAGAAGGCCAGTGTATTGCTGGACGGAAACCTGTGGATCTATTTTTAGTCACCATACCACTGCCTCTACAAAAGAAAAGTTCTATAGATAAGTGAGTTTCTCTCCTCTTCTCCCTGTCTGAAACAATGTGCCAGCCACCGTAAGCTAAAGGGGACTACGGTGACTTCCTGTTACCTTCTGTTGTCCACATTCCATCCATTCAGTTAGAGGGAAACAATAAGTAATTTAAAGAAGGATGTTTTGTCCATGGTTTTATTCTGGTACTCATTGACAGTTCCTTCAACCCATTTTCATTTTGCAGATGTTAATTTATAATGTTGTCATATATTCTGGTCATATATTCTAACCCTATATATATAGTGGTCAGGTATGGAAATGAATCTAGGTTGCTAGCTTTACCACATGGCTAGTAGTTTCAATTTACTTGCTTTATAATTAACCAGCTGGCTAGTGAACAATGTACACATTTTAATAATTGCATGTTCCAGAGTTTAGACTAGAGGTTGTAAACAGGTATGTACTTAACCAATTAAACATGTTAGTCTAGCAACCTACTAAGCCAGTTGCAATTATCTTTAACCAATGAATCATGTCAGTCTAGCTGCCCATTGGGCCAGTGTTGAATAACCAATTAAACATGTCAGTCTGGCAGCCCATTGGGCCAGTGTTGAATAACCAATTAAACATGTCAGTCTGGCAGCCCATTGGGCCAGTGTTGAATAACCCATTAATCATGTCATTATAGCAGCCCATTGGGCCAGTGTTAAATAACCAATTAAACATGTCAGTCTGGCAGCCCATTGGGCCAGTGTTGAATAACCAATTAAACATGTCAGTCTAGCAACCCATTGGGCCAGTGTTGAATAACCAATTAAACATGTCAGTCTAGCAGCCCATTGGGCCAGTGTTGAATAACCTATTAAACATGTCAGTCTAGCAGCCCATTGGGCCAGTGTTGAATAACCAATTAAACATGTCAGTCTAGCAGCCCATTGGGCCAGTGTTGAATAACCAATTAAACATGTCAGTCTAGCAGCCCATTGGGCCAGTGTTGAATAACCAATTAACCATGTCAGTCTAGCAGCCCATTGGGCCAGTGTTGAATAACCAATTAAACATGTCAGTCTGGCAGCCCATTGGGCCAGTGTTGAATAACCAATTAAACATGTCAGTCTAGCAGCCCATTGGGCCAGTGTTGAATAACCACAAAAACAATTGCTCGATAGTAACTAGCAGTGAAATAAAAATGCTTATCTAAATAAAAAATTGTTAGATCTATTCTATTCAACTATTAAAATGTTAAACCTTATATCAAACACTTATATTATAACTACGCAAATAGAGAACAAAAATATATTTGTATTTTATAACAATACGTACCAATTTGATTTGCTTTGAACTCTCAGTTCAACTCTTTTCAATCATAATTAGTTATCCTATCATACATTATACCGCTTTCACTTCATTAAGTCAATGTAAATGTGACACCATGAGAGAAAGCAGGACAAATTATAGGGAAATTCTCCAACTGGGTTTCATTTTTATTTTAAGTAGTGGCTGTCAGCCAAACCCAAAATCACAACTTATCAATAAATAAATCAAGTTTATTTATATAGCACAATTCATACATAGAACTGCTTTACAGGACATTAAAAGAGAAATACAATTCTAACAGTTTGATTAAAACAGACATGGATCAATTTAACATGTACAGATTAAAATAAAAAAGAAATGAAAGTTTAAAGGAAAATTTAGAAGGATTTTAAAGTAATGGAAGTAATGAAAATTAAAAAGTCTGGTATAGGGTTTCCACGTTGCTTTTAAAGTATCTATTAAAGATATAGGGCACATTGTGAGGTCAAGCCCTCAGTCATAGGCACTTGAAAATGAGTGTTTTTAAACCGGACTTGAAAATGGATAGGTTTAGGGCATGTCTAAGAGGTTCTGGTAGCTTGTTCCAGTTGTGTGCCGCATGGCTACTAAATGCCGCGTTGCCATGTTTAGTTTGGACTCTGGGCTCTAATAGCTGGCCTAAAGTCATAGATCTTAGAGGCCTGCTTGGATGATATTCTTCAAACATATCAGATAAGTATTCAGGCCCTAAACCATTCAGTGATTTGTAGATGAAAAGAATCACCTTAAAATCTATTCTATAACTGACTGGAAGCCAATGCAAAGATTTAAGAATCGAAGTAATGTGTTCTGTTCTCTTGGTCCCGGTTAGCATTCTTGCTGCAGCATTTTGAATGAGCTGCAGCTTTTTTATAGTATTTTTGTGAAGTCCAGTTAAAAGCCCATTACAGTAGTCAACTCTACTAGAGATCTTTGCGGGACAGCATGCCCTTGATTCTAGCTATATTTTTAAGTTGATAGAATGCTGTTTTGGTGACCGTTTTGATTTGACTGGAGAACGTGAGGTCAGAGTCTATTAAAACACCAAGATTACGCACTTGGTCTCTGGTCTTTAAGGCCCGAGAATCAAGCTCTTTAGTAATACTTGTTCTGTTGTTTGTGTTGCCAAATACAATAATCACAGTTTTATCTTTGTTTAATTGTAGAAAATGTTGGTTCATCCAGGTATTTACTTGTTCTATGCAGTGACACAATGCGTCTATTGAGCTATAGTCCGATGGTTCGAGAGCCATATATATTTGAGTATCATCTGCGTAGCTATGGTAGTTGATGTTGTTGTTCTTTAGAATTTGGCCCAGAGGTAGCATATAGAGATTGAAGAGAAGCGGTCCGAGAACTGATCCCTGGGGAATTCCACATGTCATAGCCACCCTATCAGATTTGTGATTGCCAATAGTGACAAAGTAACTTCGACCATCCAAATAAGACCTAAACCAAATGAGGGCTGTCCCGGACAGTCCTACCCAATTTTCCAGCCTGTCGACTAGTGTTCTGTGGTCTACAGTATCAAATGCAGCACTGAAATCTAATAGAACAAGGATTGTTATTTTATCTGAATCGGTATTCAGCCGTATATCATTCAACTGTAATCAGAGCCGTTTCAGTACTGTGGTGAGGTCGGAAGCCTGACTGAAATTTGTCTAGGAGACCATTTGAGTTCACAAAGTTGCTGAGTTGATTGAAGACAACCTTCTCAATGATCTTGGCTATGAAAGGGAGATTTGAAATAGGTCTACAGTTGTTTAATTTAGATGCATCCAGTTTTCTCTTTTTTAGTCGAGGTTTTTGGCAGCTGTTTTAGGGATTTTGGAAAAATTCCTGATTTCAAGGAGCTATTAACTATCTGCTGAAGGTCCATTATCATAGAGTTAAGAATAGTTTTTAAAAAGTCAGATGGCAGGGTGTCGAGACAACATGTGGACGCTTTAAGATGACAAACTGTTTCCTCTAGGGTTTTTTGATCAATTGTATTAAAAACCAACAATATTATATGCATATTTTGACCATATCTGTGGTTCTATGGACATTAAAACTGATCACCATCAATGGGGGATGACTTTATGTCTCCACCCTGACTTCAGTTAGGGTTAGGGTTGTAAAGTTCAATGTTAAACCTTTTGAGGGGACAATATATTTAGCTTTCACTTAAAGTTTTATTATCCCAAAACTGTGTATGCTAATGTTGGAGAAATTACCACAGATGAAACAAGTCTGAACACTCTAATTAAACCCTCAGTAATAAGCTGGAAGAGCTGAGAGGGTTAACCTAGTTTTAGGATTAGGGTTCCGAGAACACTTGAGCTTTACCCAGTCATTGTGAGACATAAATAAAGGCCAAATGCATTATTTTATACATATGAAATGGTCAAAGGATTAGCACTCATTCAAGCCCAAATGACATAAAATCAAACATCAAAAACAAAAACAGACTTGGCTGCCATCTTGGGATTTACATTATATATTATAAATCTAAGTGTAATGGTGACTTGAGGTCACCATTGACCTGCTTATTACATTTGTAATAAACAACATCTTTAAAAAATAAATAAAAAGATGGTAAAAAATGTCTGCATATGAAGGGGAGAATTGCTGCCCTATAAGCCTGTGATGGAACACTGGAGACTGATTCTCAATGGGGTTCAGGTCACGTTAGTTAGCTGGCCAATCAAGCACAGAAATACCATGGACAACAAACCAGTTAGCAGTTGTTTTGGCACTGTTTCCTGGAAAAGGAAACAAGCTTCTCCATAAAACCTCAGCTGATGAAAGCATGAAGACAATCCAGACAACTCTGGACTTGATAAAACAGTGAACCAACACTTGCAGATGACATGGCACCCCAAATCATCACTGCCTGTGGAAACATCACATTAGAACTTGTATTCCGTGCCAGACTTTGCTTGACAATCCTCTCCAGGCTGTTATCATCCCTGTTGCTTGTGCAGCTTTTCCTACCACACTTTCCCTTTCCATGAATATGCTTTGATTCAGCACTCTGGGAACATACAGCGCTTTCAGCATTGACCTTCAGTGGCTTCCCCTCCTCGTGGGGGGTGTCAATGAGTGTCTTCTGGACAACTACCAAGTCAGCAGTCTTCCCATAACTGTTGTTGTGTGTACTGAACCAGACATTAATAAATATATTAATAGAGATATTAAAGGCTCTGGGAGTTAATTAACTAATCAGAGCTCCTCTCAGGTGAACATTTCTGTATCGTAAATGTTTTATCCTAATATTTTCAGATACTGGATTTTGAGTTCCATGAGCTGTAAGCCGTAATCATCAAGATTGAAACAAAAAAAAGGCTTGAAATGTTTCACTTTATTTGCAATGAATATAGAATATATGAAGGTTTCACTTTTTAGAAAAATCTAAATACTTTTCCACAATGTTTAAATTTTTTGAGATGCAGCGGTATATAATTTGAAAACAAAGTTAAGTTGGAAGCATTGGAGCCATGTAATCCCTGGCTGCTATCTTTCTGAAAGTAAGAGTGAGTGTCGACAGACTAAGTCCACTGCCAAAAGCTTTCTTCAGGGAAGGTGTTGCAACAGCAATGTGGTGTTTGACATTCATATTTCTCCACAAGAAAAGGGCCCCACCCAGCCAGAATACAGTCACAACTACAGACTTTTTGTTAACCCTCAACACCACAAACTAAACTTTCTATTATGCCGTAACATCACAAGCGTAAATCAATTAATGCTCAACACCACAGAGTAAATGTATCAATGCTCAACACCAGAGTAAATCTATAAATGCTCAACACCACAGCCTGAATATATTACCCATCAACACCAGCGACTAAATCTATTACCCCTCAACACCAGAATAAACCCATTAACCCTCAACCCCACCGACAAATCTATTACACCTCAACACCACATACTAAATCTATCCCAACAATTACGCAAGAAGAAAGCCTCATAAGGAAGAGACATCTGTGGTCTCACTGTTAAAAAGGCTGACGGTGAAGTGAATGTTCTTGGAAAACGCATACCAAAAAAGTTACAGATCTTGGCCCACCCAATGTTTAAAAGGGGCCTTTTTGTGTCATTTTAAAATCGGTGGATGATATCATTTTAAATTATTAGAAAACGTCATTTTAAATGAATAGATAATGGAACACGGTTTAAAGTATCCACCCTGTTAGCCTCCCTACAACGCACAAAAACATTAAATATGGCCTGTACATTTGTGCATTTTCCCCCAAATCCCTAAAAAAGCACAAATACACACTAAACATTAAAAACACATTACTTGTTGTGCATTGTAGTGAGAGTTCTCTGTAAGATAGGGTTGATCATTGCTATTCCACTATATCTGTCATTGTAACTCTATTATTCAGGGACTTATTAGGACCTGGGAAACAGGTGGGTGCATGATGAGGTAGAACAGAAAACCAACAGGCTTCGGACCTTCAATACCCAAATAACTCTGCGAAACAACATTTCCTAAAACAGGAAGTAGCACAAGTGCTGACCCAGGCACTTGCTTTATAATGCCTGGATGACTGCTACACACTGCTCAAAAACATTTAAGGAACACATTATCATCATCACAGTACGGTCTCAGGAGCAAGAAGGAGACACCAGACTGGTGTGAATGTTTCGGACCAAACTGCCAGAAACAGACACCATGGGGGGCATGAGAGCCTGGTGTCCTCAAATAGCAGCTGGGCTCACTGCCAGGCACCGTGCAGAGAACACCAGAATTAGCAGGTCCCCCATTGGAGCCCTGTTCTCTTCCTAGATGAGGGCAGATTCACAGCAGGTTGATCTACGATCTATGATCTATGATAACGTGAACCTTTCAATGCTCTGACGTTCTATGCACATTCGTTGCACAATAGCTAAAGGTACCATTCAAAGTCACCATTACACTTATGTTTATAATATTTAAAGGCTTCTTTCATAATGTCAACATTCTTATTCTATATTTTTTGCTTTAATACTTTTTACTAACCACTGCGCAGACATTGTCAGTTGTGCATAGAGGCACGTGAGGGCCAAACACACTACTAAGTCACATTATGAACTGCCGTAATGAAATTCACGTAAGTGGAACAACCTGTGATTTGATTTGTTTACTTAGATTTTCGGCTAGATTTGGAATCAAGCCCTCAATCTGTTGGTGATTTTGGTTTCCATTGACCATTGTTAATTAGTTTTGTTCTTAATGATTTACACAATGTACAGTAAATATTTGGATCTTTAATATAGTTTGTTAACCAAGACCCAATGTTTAATTTGAGTGTTTCTTTTCAGAGAAGTGTAATATTATTTGTTTATATGACCTCCCCCATTCAAAGAGTTATGAGTGCTATTCTGAATTAAGGATTTGTCAGAGGCACAGGAAACATTGCTACATGTTAAATCCATAAACCATTGTTTCAAAACAGATCTATGGTACCATTAATGTTTAGGTGTAGTCACTATGGAAGTGTCTGCTATAGAAATAAAATAGTAAAATGTACATTTTATCCATCAACATCAGAGCCTGAAATTTCTAACATTAATTCCGAACATTATAATATTCTACAGTCACCGTTGGACATTCTACATTGTAAAATAAAAACATTTTGAAGTTGATTCCTTCAGCTCTCTGTGTGCTTAGACCAGATTTGGTGTCGATCACAGAGAATGTAGCTCAATTGGGTTTATCACACTTGCTATATCCATGGCAACACAGAAGAACCAGCCTGACAACATTCAACAACAACCCCATGTTTATCTCTACAGATTCACAAGTTAAACACCCTCACACCAAAATTCCTTGTTCATCACTGATGAGTATGTGCCAAAACACAAGGAATCTGTCAGGAACAACAACAACTTGCCAGTCAGAGACTAATTTAAATTTGCCTTAAATCGAAGACCTCTCAGAGATTTTTTGTTGATGTTTATTATCAAAAACATTTTAAAAGGGTTATGTTGATTCTAAGAGTAACAGAACAGACAACCTATTCACAGACATCTGTCTGTCTGAGTCAGGAACACTATCAAGAAGGCCACTAAGGAGTCTTTCTGAGTGGCATCCTACACACCCTGTGGCTGGTACACAGCTCAGTCATCATCCCAGACAGACAGGGGCAGACTGGGGTCAGACGGTGCCAGACTGGGGTCAGACGGTGCCAGACGAGAGGAAGCGGGGGCAGACACCAAAGCATCAAACAGAAGGAGCTGCTGATCACAACCTCAACAGATCATTATGACTCAAACCAGAATCAGAATCACTTTGGATCATCACTGTTTCACTTACTGGAAAGGAGAACACTGATTTAGAAGTGCTGAGTGTGTAAATGTCAGGAATGTCACTAAAGGGGTCAGGCACACATAGTGCGCTCAGATGCTAGAGCAATAGCAACTCATACAGATTACAGATCGTCACATTTACACTTCATACTTAGCAGGGAACGCTGTGACTTCGAGAAAGCAGTAGGATGAGCTGTTTGGATGAGTGGTTTAGTGTGGCAAAACTAGAAATAAAAACCTTTAGGTTAAGAGACCCATTTTATTAAGAGAATGTGGTTGAATCGAATACCTCAAAAGAACAAGTGGAGCCAATTTTACAGCAGAACAAAGAACAGACAGACAGACAGACACATCAGGGTCATGTGGTGGTAGTGCGGTCTGATGTTGGTAGTGTGTGAGTGCATGTGTGTTTAAGCAGCCTTATGATTTCCTGTTGCTTCATTCTGATGGTACATCACTAATTCCACTTCTCTCAGCAGAAATGGAAGATGCTCGGCTCACCTAATTTATTAATGTAGAAGCATTGACTTGGAATTAGACTGTCTGTCCAAACATAGAGGTGAGATTATCTGGAGGAATACTAACTAATTCTTCATTTATATACGATGGGTGTTTTCGTACCACATTCAAAAGACAATGGAAATCACTACTCTACCAAGCAAAAGCCAGACTTTCACTGATTTCAGTTCTGCTTTTCCTTATGCATGCGGAGGTCAGCAGTCTGAATCATGAATGTGTCTGTTCCATGTGTCTTTCTGTTGTAATCGACCATACACTCACATAATCACAAAAAAACATGTCTATTATATGTATATGGCCCAAATAAATACAATTCATTATTTGATTAAAATATGTAATAATATAACACAGTCTATAACAATATTAATGCAAAATTAAATCCCATTAGACCTCCCCTAAATGTTTGGAATGACGACTGTCGATTAATCCCTCTGGCCTTATTCTTGCTAAAGTTTAAGGTCAAACTAATGACTTATTTTCGTTGTTTTCACCTTCTTTCAGAGCAGGCAGGCATGTGTGTCCAACAGTACCTAACTGAAAACACCTGCCCCTGTACAGGACACACATTATCTAATGCTGGCCAACAGCGCACCTCTAATTTACTAGTAGAACGTAAAACACAATGTACCACACGTGTAGAATGTACAGTATTCAAGTAGCGTGTATATTAACATAATTATCTCTGGGTGATATCTGGTAGATTGTACGGTATGTCTTCTTTGCACAGACATCTTGAGGTTGTTCTACATTTGGGAGGTGAGTATTGTTCAATGAGTTCTCTAAAGAGATGTCTTGTGGATGGCAGAGGAACACAAATATGACCATTCAAATACAGTTCATAACATAAACAACAAAACCTGAGAAATTTCTTCAGCAGAACCCTTTACTGTTTGCTATCCTTCTATCTCAGCCCCTAATCATCTTAACAACCATGGTCTTATCCCCTCAGCCCCTAATCATCTTAACCCCCATGGTCTTATCCCCTCAGCCCCTAATCATCTTAACCCCCATGGTCTTATCCCCTTAGCCCCTAATCATCTTAACCCCCATGGTCTTATCCCCTCAGCTCCAAATCATCTTAACCCCCATGGTCTTATCCCCTTAGCCCCTAATCATCTCTTACCCCCATGGTCTTATCCCCTCAGCCCCTAATCATCTCTTACCCCCATGGTCTTATCCCCTCAGCCCCTAATCATCTCTTACCCCCATGGTCTTAGCCCTACCCTTTTATCCCCCCATCGTCTTAGCCCCTGAGCCACCTATCCTCTTAACCCTCCGATAGTCTAAACCGCTCAGCCCCCAATCCTCTTAGCCCCTCGGGCCCAATCTCACAGCCTCCCAGCATGTCCTCATCCACATCCCACAGCCTCCCAGCATGTCCTCATCCCGATCTCTGTCTCCCAGCATGTCCTCATCCCCATCCCACATCCTCCCAGCATGTCCTCATCCCCATCTCTGTCTCCCAGCATGTCCTCATCCCCATCCCACAGCCCCCCAGCATGTCCTCATCCCCATCTCTGTCTCCCAGCATGTCTTCATCCCCATCCCACAGCCTCCCAGCATGTCCTCATCCAATCCCACAGCCTCCCAGCATGTCCTCATCCCATCCCACA
>JACXGK010015758.1:0-10047 GCA_016801125.1 Novumbra hubbsi | reverse complement strand
CTCTATGATTTACAGGAGCGCCCCTAATTTCTTTAATGTTTTACAGGAGCCCCCCTTATCTCTTTTATGATTTATAGGAGTGCCCCTTATTTCTATGATGATTTACAGGAGCCCCCGTATCTCTTTTATGTTTTACTGGAGCTCCCTCATATCTCTTTTATGATTTACAGAAGCCCCTCCCTCATTTCTTTTATGATTTACAGAGCCTCCTTATCTCTTTTATGTTTTACAGGAGCCCCCCCATATCTCTTTTATGATTTACAGGAACCCCCCATCTCTTTGATTCCTCTCTCTCCATCGCTTCCCACCATCACACCATCTCTACATCCACACCCCTGTCTCTCCTTAGGTGCCCCCCCCCCCCCATGCACTGTGTCATACAGTCTTACGGCGAATTAACATCCCTCAGTACGTATTTCATATTATTTTGGAAGAATGGCCTTTTTACTTAGTATGTAGCCTTGCAACATGTACTTATAACCCTGTAAAAGAGCATACGTGAAATGAGAGACGGCTTGTCTGTAATAATGTATGGGTTGTGTTCTTGAGCATTCTGTTGTGCTGCACAGCCTTCGGTATTTGGGAACAAAAGTCCTTCTCATTATTCATCTGTCTGAAATGTGTCCACAAGGCAATAACCAGAAGACTAGATAAATAAAGAAGTCTCGACCCCAAACCAATAACTTAAAGCTTGTCAGACAAATCCCGCTGGCCCTATAGGGGATAGTATGTGAATGTGAAAGCCCGTCGGAGGATTATAGAGAAAGGGCGGTGGAAGAGAGGGATGATGAAGAAAGAGAGAGAGCAGCTGTTGAAGAGAAGGGGGGGGGGGTGAGTGAGTGAGTGAGTGGTGTGGAGGGAAGTGGGGAGACAGTATTTTTGGAATGAAAGATTCTATAGCGAAGGAGCGAGAGGTGTGTTTGGGGGGGGGGGAGTGATTCTGTCCTTGCCATTTCAATCTGGGGCCCTGACCGTCTCAATCAAGTGGATAGACAGTGGCAGATCTGGTCTGCCAGCCCGGAGCCTCGCCAGCCCTCCGAGAGCTTGGGTGTGTATGCGCGCCCGTGTGTGTGTGCGCGCCCGTGTGTGTATTTCTGTGTGTGTGTATGCGGGACAAGGTGTTAGAGTTGGAGCACACATCCTCCTAGTTGGAGCACCGTAATAAATCAGAGCGCAGGGGACCCAGGAGCCCGCCAAGCGCCAGGTGTGGCCTTGAACGCTGCCCGTTAAAAAAGACCCATTTACATTTTGGGACTTTAAACACTTAGGGTGGAGAGGCCCAGGAGTGTATTGCAGTGCATTGTGGAGTATGTACGTGTGTGTGCGTGTGTATGTGTGTGTGTGTGTGTGTATGTGTGCTGGTGAACCCATTCTTTATGCTCCAGGAGATAGATTCCCGGTGTACTGCGGCGGGCTCTGACAGTGCTAAAACTCTGAACAGTTATGGATCGATTAGCAGTCTGAGGAATGGCCTCTCCAGCTCTGTGCACTACTAAAGATGAGCCCGAATGAGACTTTAAAACGGAGTAATGATCCTCTGCAGCCGCCCGCGGTACCGGGCCGAGACTGCATTAGGGCACTACTTCTTCCAGAACCTAAGCGCAGTTTACAAGTTCCCTTGGCCGAGGCCTGCGCCGCAGCCTAATGAAAGCATTAATATGCGCTAGGACTATTTTCCCCTCCTCTTTAGCGCCTAATTACCGCCTTTATTCAAATTTGCACAGCTGTACTTCATGTATTATGCAGCATTAATTGCTACTTCAATAGTCATTAGTAAAGACTTGTAGCCCGCTGGAAACAGGGTGACATGGAGGTGCTGGAGATGTGAACGGGTCAGACAGCTGGTTGACTTGGCCGGCGGACTCACCTGCCCTTCCTCCACCTACTGACGATGATGGTGGTGGTGTTGATGGATGCTGAGGACGGAGGGGGTCCGCCGATGTGTGTGTGTTAGGTAGACCTACGGTGTCAGCGTCTACGGGGACGCGTGACTGGAAGATGTGGGCACTCCAGTTGTTCTTCTGTTCCCACTGGATTTATTTCTTCACCTTCGCCTATTTGTTGAATTAAATTTAAGCTCAATGTGTGCGTGTGTGTGTGCATGTGTGAGTGAGCGGGTGCCTGTATGTTTTACGTTTTTTTACGTGTGTTTGTGCGTGGGAGTATGTGTGTAGGTTTTTTTTAATGCTTCATGTTATATATGTATGTGCTTGTGTATGTTTGGGGTGTGTGTGTGTGTGCGTCTATTCATGTGTATTTTCTGTGTCCCAGCCCTGCCGAAGCACTGACTCATATAGCTCGCTAGGGATAGTCTCTCTCAATCTTTTATTATAGAAGTGTGTGTGTTTGTGTGTGTGTTTGAGTGTGTGTGTCTAGGGCAGGATGAGTCATGAGGCATGCAGCAGGGAGGCCTGTAGTAAATGTGACGGTGATGGCTTCCTGCCCCCAGGCCACAGCTGGAGGCCACAGAGACTCTCACCCAGTACACTGACCTTCCCTGTCACCACTGCCCTGGTTTGAGACACACACACACACACACACCCTTAAACACACACTTATACATACAAACCTACACACCAACATACACACCCACCTACACACACAGACACACGCACCCTTACACACAACAACATACACACCCACACACACACAAGCACACCAGCACACACACCCACACACACACCCACATACACACTGACATAAACAGAGACACACACAGGCACACACAAGCAGACCCACAAAAACACCCATAGGCACAGCCACATAGTCACTCACGCACAGAAACACGCACGCAACAACACACACACACACAATTCTATAATAAAATATCGTGAGGGAGGGAGGGAGAATGTGAGAGGGAGAACACACACGCATACACATACACACACATACACCCACACACACACACAATCCCCAGTGAACAGTATGAGTCAGTTCTGAGGCAGGGTTGTGATTCACTACAGTCCTGGTCCTGATGAATAGCTCCCCATTTCACCCCACACTCAGACCCTTCCTTCACCCCGGCCCCACACCCCCATCCCCAGCCTGGGCTCTGTGTCCTGACCAGGGGAGTGTGGGCCAGGTATCCTCCCAGCGGGGTGCTTGTCTTCCAGCGTGTCTGGAGGGTAAAAGGGGACAGATGGCACCCAGGGGTCTCTTCCTGTTTGTCTGAGCGCCTCCCTCGGCAGTACCAGCGGTGAAAACCGTCGCCTTGGCGGTGCCACGGTTTCCCCGCGGCCTCGCGGTAGGAGCCGCGGGCAAAGCGGTCGAATCAACGATCTGTGTGTGGTAAGGTGTTCACACACACCGTCACTTTGAATGCGCGACGTAACGGGTTACAAGTGAAAATCAGTTTGGAGTTCTTCCGCGGAGAGTTTTGAAAACACACAAAGTACTATGGATTACAGGGACCAGAACAGTGTGAATCCTACATCATTATTGTGTGAGGGGCAGCAGGGTGGTTTCCGTGGCAGGACCTTCTGTTTCAGGGAGAGATGAACCTGTGTTTAGTGCCTATACGCTCTCTGGATAATGACGTGGCTAATTCCAACAGTCATAGCGGCAGAGAACAAACCTGTTTGTG
Organism: Novumbra hubbsi; assembly: GCA_016801125.1. Taxonomy (NCBI): domain Eukaryota; kingdom Metazoa; phylum Chordata; class Actinopteri; order Esociformes; family Umbridae; genus Novumbra; species Novumbra hubbsi. The sequence goes on along the minus strand of JACXGK010015758.1, from coordinate 6,464 downwards.
TAATAACCACAGAGGTTAAAATGTTACATAGGTTGTGGCGCGGGCTGCCAACAGCTCTGACATCCACTCAACCCACACAGCTGCTGCTGAATATGAGGAAAACAGGAACAGAGAGAAGGAGAGAGAGAACACCACTGTCTGTTTATGATGGAGAGAGAGAACACCACTGTCTGTTTATGATGGAGAGAGAGAACACCACTGTCTGTTTATGATGGAGAGAGAGAACACCACTGTCTGTTTATGATAGAGAGAGAGAACACCACTGTCTGTTTATGATGGAGAGAGAGAACACCACTGTCTGGTTATGATGGAGAGAGAGAACACCACTGTCTGTTTATGATGGAGAGAGAGAGAACACCACTGTCTGGTTATGATGGAGAGAGAGAGAACACCACTGTCTGTTTATGATGGAGAGAGAGAACCCCACTGTCTGGTTATATTGGAGAGAGAGAACACCACTGTCTGTTTATGATGGAGAGAGAGAACACCACTGTCTGGTTATGATGGAGAGAGAGAACACCAATGTCTGGTTATATTGGAAAGAGAGAACACCACTGTCTGTTTATGAGGGAGAGTAAAATGAAAGGGGGATGTAGGTGAAGGACAAGTAAGAGTGAAGGAGATGAGATCACTGTGTTGGCACAGCCTCTGTCTCTATCCATCCAGCCTCTATCTCTATCTATCCAGCCTCTATCTCTATCCATCCATCTTCTATCTCTGTCCATCCAGTCTATATCTCTATCCATCCTGCCTTTATCTCAAATCCATCCAGCCTCTATCTCTATCCATCCATCTTCTATCTCTGTCCATCCAGCCTATATCTCTATCCATCCAGCCTCTATTTCCATCCATCCAGCCTCTATTTCTATCCATCCAGCATCTATCTTCATCCATCCAGGCTCTATCTCTATGCATCCAGTCTCCATCACTATCCATCCAGTCTCTATCTCCATCCATCCTGCCACTATCTCTATCCGTCCAGTCTCCACCCCCACCTACCCTCTCTTTCTATCTCTGTCTCCATATCTCTATTTCTTGCAATCTACATATTTATATATACTGTATATATCTGTGTAGACTTTTTATCTCTTTATTCACCACACGCACCTCTCTTTCTATCTCTATATTCACCCTATTCAAGCTTTAGTGCGAGTGTGTTGGACTAAATGTGACTGATGCATACAGTCAATCTGTTGTTTTCTTTGCATTCCTTCACCATAGCCCAAGTGCAAATGACTGTCATAGCGCATTAAATGTGCCATAAAAGCACTGCCCAAATGATGCAGATGGGAATTTAAAACCTTGATATTTCCATCGTTACATGACACCAAGGTGATTGTTCAGCTGGAATTGAGATGACATTCTCCTCCCAGAATTATATCCAATACGGCCACAAAGCCTGGTTATGAGGAGGAGAACAGACAAGAAGATGCTCCCTATTTATTGGCAATTGGAATATGAGGGAAATTGTATGTTCATGTCCGTGTGCGTTTGTTTGCATCTAGGCGTGTGTTTTCTCCTCCATTACCCCCTGGTGTGTTAACTAGATTGTGTCTTTTATTCCCGGGTCTAGATAAATAAGCAGCATTCCCTGGAGATTAGCTTTGACCTTTCATCCTCCTATTACGCACCTTTGGAGTCCCATACAACCGTAAGATGCCAATTGCATTGTGAATCCTTCACAGTAACAAATGTCAACTTCATTGATTGGCCATCTCCCTCCAAAATAACAGCCGTCTGGGCGAAGCAGGAGGCCGGGAAACACACCCTCCTGCCGGGCTCCTCTGGCTCTGCTTGTGAAATGAACGACATGAGAGATTGCTGAGAAAATAGAAAACCTTACTCATTAACTTCAACTCGGCAGTCCCAAGTTTTCATGGATTAATCAATGCTAACCTACTTTATCAAAGCCACTTATCTCCTAGATACTAAAATCTATGCATGTCCCTGACTATAAGGTCGATAGCAGGAAATATTTCACGTTGCCCATCCTTTCTCCATTTCTCCCACTGGCCAGCTGGCCATCTCTACTGCAGCTCCTGTCTTTTCCCTAAATGTCCTTGGGATTAAAGCGTGCACAGAGGGGGGACCCATATCAGATAACTTATTAGTTCATTTTGCCCATCTCTTTCCAATAATGTGTAACATTACCACTGTTATTGGATAAGAGATTAATGGTGCTTGGCCCCCAGCTTGGCCTTACCGAGAGACTAGCAAGACGGCAGAGAGAGATAGAGAGAGTGGGGGAGGAAGGAGAAAGAGAGAGAAGGGGGTAGAGAGAGAAAGAGAGAAAACCATGAGAGACAAAGTGAGGGGGAAGACAGTGACAGAAGTAGAACTAAAACCAGACGTCTCCACAGTGCTCTACAACCAGAAGTCTCCACAGTGCTCTACAACCAGAAGTCTCCACAGTGCTCTACAACCAGACGTCTCCACAGTGCTCTACAACCAGAAGTATCCACAGTGCTCTACAACCGGAAGTCTCCACAGTGCTCTACAACCAGAAGTCTCCACAGTGCTATTTAACCAGATGCTGCCATAGTGCTCTACAACCAGAAGTATCCACAGTGCTCTACAACCAGAAGTATCCACAGTGCTCTACAACCAGAAGTGTCCACAGTGCTCTACAACCAGAAGTCTCCACAGTGCTATTTAACCAGATGCTGCCATAGTGCTCTACAACCAGAAGTCTCTACATTGCTCTTTAACCAGATGCCTCCATAGTGCCCTACAACCAGAGGCCTCTACATTGCTCTTCAACCAGACACGGCCATAGTGTTCTACAACCAGAAGTCCCCATAGTGGTCTTTAACCAGATGCCTCCATAGTGCTCTACAACCAGAAGTCTCCATAGTGCTCTACAGCCAGAAGTCTCCACAGTGCTCTACAGCCAGAAGTCTCCATAGTGCTCTACAGCCAGAAGTCCCCATAGTGCTCTACAGCCAGAAGTCTCCATAGTGCTCTACACCCAGAAGTATTGCAATATTCTCAGCTCTGCCCCCAAACAGAAGTTCCTCTTGTGGATTGACAGACAGCTCACACACCCTACTTTTCTCGCTCTACCTGTTCCAACTATCTCGCTCCCTCCATCTTCCTGAGAGCTGATGTTCATGGCTCTTTGATCTTCCTGCTTCAAATCAATCTTAGTGGACAGAGAGAGAGAGGAAGGGAAATAGAGAAAGAAGAAAGAGAGAGAGAGTTAGGAAAAGAGATCTCTCTCAGCCTCAGGTGCTGTCTCAGATATGTCAACAGAGGGCTGATGCTCTATTTATTTATGCATTTATTTATGCATTTATTGGATGGTACAGCTCCTTGCCCTGCTCCCCTGGGGAGGGCCCAGATAAACAGCAGATAGGAGCCTGACAATTTATCGGATTTTACCAGGGTCATAATAGTATAAACGCTGGAGATGTTAACATCCAGCCAGCCAAGCAAGTGTCGGCTCGGCAGGGCTTCTGGATTGGAAGGTCATATATCTCAATCCAATCTCTCCTCTCCGTTCTTCTCTCTGTTCTACCCTCTCTCTTCTCAGTTCTACCCTCTCTCCTCTCTGGTTTACCCTCTCTCCTCTCCGGTTTACCCTCTCTCCTCTCTGGTTTACCCTCTCTCCTCTCTGGTTTACCCTCTCTCCTCTCCGGTTTACCCTCTCTCCTCTCCGGTCTACCCTCTCTCCTCTCCGGTCTACCCTCTCTCCTCTCCGGTCTACCCTCTCTCCTCTGGTCTCGATTCTCTCCTCTGGTCTAGTGTCCAATTCTACTCTCTGGTCTAAAACCTTTTGTCATACTTCATTCTGCATCTCTCTTCTAATTTTCTACATTGTCTTTTCCTTTTTCCTCCTTTTTCACTCCCCCTCTCCTCCCCATGTTGTATGAAATAATAACCTACTCATTATGGAACGTAAGAAATAACTACTGAGAGATTAGGCCAGATAAAAAAGGCATAAAAGCACATGGTGATGGGAGATTGACCCTTTATGCATGCCTAAAAAGATTGGGGAATTGCAGTGCACTGTTTTCCTCACAGCCAAAGACCTGCTCAGGTTAAAGCCCAGCCTAAACCCCATCCGAAAAGCCCAGCTTAAACCCCATCCTAAAGCCAAGCCAAACCCAGCCTAAATCACAGCCTTGCCCAGCCCAGGCTAACGCTCAGCCTAGTCCGGCCTAAAGCTCTGCCTATCCCAGCCTAAAGCTTTGCCTATCTCAGCCTAAAGCTTTGCCTATATCAGCCTAAAGCTCTGCCTATTTTCACCTAAAGCTCTGCCTATCCCAGCCTCAAGCTCAGCCTAAAGCCCAGCACGACCTAGTCCAGCTTAGTGATAATACACCCAGAGCTGCTGAAGATTAGGTTGATACTTCTGCTGGGTAACTAATGTATTTAGCGTTGGGCGACTCTAGCACTGCCAGTTCCTCTCCAGTTAACAGCCATTAAAAGCAGAAAGTTAACAGAACCCCCCCCCCAACACACACTAACACACACAACAGTCCCCCCTACCCCACGGCCTCTGCACTATAAATCTGGAAGCACAGCAGTCCACACCCCCCTCTTTCTTCTGCCTCCATCAGTGCCAAGGAGATGAGAACACCAACCCAATTACATTAAAAAACATGTCCTGGTACCCTGTTGGGACTTGGAGACTTGCCTGTTATTGTTCATACTTCTAACAAGAGAATATTGCATCAGTGCTTCAGTTCTAGGTACTCTCATCATATCTACCGTGTCTATGCTGAGCTGTGTGTGTTTGTATGCTCTACTTATGCAGATTGGACTTTTACTTACACTCGGATGCTTCCCTCAACAACAAAAAAAAAGCTAATCTTTCCATTGAATTGGCAATTAAGCTTCTAGCAACACACTTGTGACCATAACAATGGAATCAGAGCTGTTAACAGCGGTGCTGAAAAAGCCCAGTCAGTGTGTTCATTTTTCTTAGTCTGTGAAGGGAGTCTGAAGATTCCCCTCACTGGACCAGGCAAGGTGAGTGTGGGGGGGGGGGGTGTTTGCCTCACCCTGTTAAAGGAACGGTGATGGGCAAATGTTTCAATAATTCAAAACTCCCATGAGCAGGAACTGTTACAGTGGCCAATGACGAGCGTGCCCAGTGTGTTGGAGTGGGCAAATTTGCCTGAGGCCACGGCAGCGTATTAATGACTGTACTACAGAGGGGGAGGGCTGGTTGGAAGAGGAACCAAGTGGGAGGAGGTGGACATAGTATTGGCAGGGTCAAGGTTAGACATGGACTTTCAATTTGTGCCTCTTAAGAATACCAGAGATACCAGAGTATAGTCCTTTAAAATATCGTTGATGCTTAATAATCTTTCAGCAGAGCAGAGTCCTGCATCCGGTCAGATGCTCATTGAATTTGAAAGTACGTCTGGACATCCCACCTGCTCCGGTATTTAACATTTGACATATTTTGTTAATTGATTGTTTTAGACAATCTTTTTTTCCATATAATCGACTAAATTTTAAGAATATTAACTATATGTACTTCAGGGCTATTGTTTTAAAAGCACGCTGAATTATTAATTACTGCAACTGATTCAGGAGGAGCCAGATCATTATTATATTTGAAAGAAGGGATGAAGATTCATTTAGCTGATATGCTTCTGGAATTGATATTTATGTCACACGTCAACACACAACGACACACACACACCGATGACACACACACCGGCGACACACACACCGACATACGCACACACACACAGACGCTGCTCAGATGTAGTTTGTGGTTATGCTGCCATAAATACCGATTCTTTTTCATAACACCAGATGTGTTTAAGACAGACATTTTCTGCTAAGGTAATACATATCAAGCAGATAATATTATTTAGGGGTATCACCTCACTTCTCTGTCCGCAAGCAGTCTAATCATACTGTCAGCTGTATCCTGCATAGCCTTTTGGATCAGATGGAAAGAAAATCTGTTTTTACTTCATGGGACCCGTGGCATGCAGAGTACACACACACAACACACACACCGACCCATTGTGTACAGAGTAGACCACCTGTCCTCTACACACACACCGACACAGACATTAACACACACACACCGACCCATTGTGTACAGAGTAGACCACCTAACCTCTACATACACACCGACACAGACATTAACACACACACACCGACCCATTGTGTACAGAGTAGACCACCTATCCTCTACACCAGGGGTGGGCAAATATTTTGGCTCGGGGGCCACATCAGGAATTTGAAATGAAATGGAGGGCCACATTTGTTTTTGTACTTTGTTCATCATAATTGATTTGGAGGTGTCACGGTGTTGTAGTGTGGCGGAACCATTCGCAGACATTTTTAAATGAAAATGGGTTTAATCCTTAACAACAAGACAAATACAAACTAACACGAACTGTACACGTAAAATGAAAGGACTAACTAACATAAAACGATATACAAATAACGTGTAGAGTATCCACTTGAAAATGAACTAAACAGAGACAAACCGT
>JACXGK010015757.1:0-10044 GCA_016801125.1 Novumbra hubbsi | reverse complement strand
GGGGTAGGGGGGGGGGTAGGGTGGATGGGTGTTTCTCAGCAGTATGAAGACATCTTGGCAGATTGTTGGAACGATGTTTAAAGTTCTTCCAGATGGACCATTGACGTTCCTTGAAAATAATTCCTTGTTTTATTAAGGCTAACTGCAGTCAGCTCGAGTTAGGGAAATGGATCAAGGCTCTGGGGTTGTTGGCCCCTGGTCCGAACCTTTAGGATCTACAGCGGGACTGTCCCCAACCTGTTCAGAACTGAATACCAAAAGCTGTCATTTACGGTGTTAATACTCCAAGAAAGATTTTAAAAGTTGCAATGAGAGTTGTTCTGTAAAGAGTGTTTCCTACCATTCTAGTTAGTTGTGAAAGTCAAGGAATCAGGCACTGGTTGCTCAACTGGGGAGCGGCATCAAGTGAATAAAAAGAAGCCTTTACAGAACCATAACTGGAGGTCTTATCTACTACCCAGTCTTCCATTCCACTCACCTCCAGTTCACCTCTCCTCCTCCATCGTTGGTCTCTGCTATCTTGACAGAGCATTCAATAGGCTTCTCCAGAGGAGCAAGAGTGATGAATCATCTATTTGCCCGTGCTATCATTATGAGCACAAACTGTTAAATAAATACAGCCGCCGCAGGCCCTGCTGATAGGACCCCATTGACCCCATAAATCAGGGTTCATTTAAACAGCTCGTACAAGCCGGGCCCCAGAGCCCTCAGTCTGGGTCCCAGTGGACAAAACACTAATGAACACTGAGAGAAACATGCAGAGGAATGTGTTTTATCTCTCTACTGTGGTACCCTGGGCCACTCTACAGGAGTCTCCTAACACTCTCACACAAAAACACATAGACAACAGGACTTAGTACATACATGGTCTCATCTTCTGTACAGCTATTTGCAGAAGAGACATGAAAAACTCAAAAAAATGAAAACACATACTTCAGTCCACAGGTGGCTTCTAATCTGCCCAAATGTTTACATAATTCAATAGATTGGATATGGTTCTGTAAATTCCTCTGAAGACTGTGCCTGGTTGGAAAACACATACATATTCATGAATAGGGTGTGGGAACATTGGGATGATAACAACATTTAGCAGAGAAACTACTACTATCAGGCACTGACAGATGAAAATTGTCAGCAGGATGTTAATAGTGAAGTGTAACCTCTCTGTATTAACACAATGACATGGAACAACAAGAAATTATTTAAAATGCAGACTGTCTGCTATAATTCCCCAATTTAGCGAAACCAACATCATTTTGACAGTTGGCTTCGGAGTTGTTTCTTATTAGGCAGGTGTGTTTGCCTGCATCATTAACACAGGTCATTAGTGCTGCTCGAGGTCAATGTCTACTCTTGACTCTAGGCTTTGCATTTGCATTTGTGTTGTATTAGTGTGTTGCAAGATGCAAAGACAGTAACAAGTGACTAGTTAACCCGCAGAGTTCTGTTATGAAAAAAGGTACTGTGGACAAATGAGAGAAAAATATATTTGTATCTGAGTGATGAAAATGATGAATAATGGAAATAAAGGAGGGGATTTTATGTTTTTTATGTTTTTGTCATGTATGTCTGCCAAAGAAACTGTCATACTTGTTTTGCTGCTTATGTCACTGCAGCAGCATGATGAACGTGAAAGTGTACAGAAACATCTTGTCTGCTTTGATAGGACCAAGTCTCTCTAAAGCTAAAATTGGACGACACTTTATAATGTAGCCGGACAATGACCCCAAACACACTCCCTTAGCTGCTGGAAAGCTCTTTGATTGGCCAATTCAATCTCCCCATCTGAATCCAAATGAGCATGTGGAGAAAAGACAGACTTGTTTTGTTATCATTTCATTATTAAATTAAATGTATTTAATAATCTTCCACAGAAATGGAAAGCAGAAGCTGCTGTCATATGCATAACTATCCAACCTACTATTGTACCCCCACATTTCCTACGTTCCATATCCGGCCAAGTGAAGGTCTGCATTCCAAATCAAGTAGTAGGTTGGAAATTCCAGTGGGATGCATTCACATGTTGTGATTGGCTAACATCCAGATGCTTGTGTCAACCAAAGACTAAAAATACAGTTAAAAATACAGTTATCATTATCAAAAATGTATTTACAGATATTTACCGCCCGGAAAAAGCAGTCATCAAAGTCTTCATCCCAGTACGTGAGGTTAGAGGTCACCGCTTTGAAGACGGAGAAGCTCTGGACCAACAGACACGTCCCTCCACCAGTAAATAGCATGTGAAAGGCCTTTCAAATGAACGTTGTCTGGTCCAATGTGGTCAATGTTCACTTCCACTGCAACGGCGCACGGTTTGTTTGTCTCAGGGCCATGAAGAGCCACACCCTGCATGTGCTTCTGCATGAAGAGCCACACCCTGCATGTGCTTCTGCATGAAGAGCCACACCCTGCATGTGCTTCTGCATGAAGAGCCACACCCTGCATGTGCTTCTGCATGAAGAGCCACACCCTGCATGTGCTTCTGATCACTAAACATTGACTGGTAGATGGAGGCATCGTCGGGGGAGATCACTTCTGGAAGAAGGAGATATTGTACCAGTGTGGGGATTAAAATGGCGGAGTACAAAGAATCCTCCACTCTATGCCTGCTACAGAGCTACGGAGCGTCAGTGTGTTTTCGACACAATCCTTATGTACATGCTGCGTGCTATTATCAATGTCTTCAGTGTTGTTCCAGAAGGAGGACGTTTGGCTCCCGGAGCAAAACGACAGCAGAGTTCACTGACTTCATAGTTATTCCCCATGCTGCCTGGCTACGTGAGAAATAATATTTATACTCGGTTTCATGATCGTAGGCTGTAGCTAATGTTGCCACTGAGCGTTTAACGATAACAAAACATCAAATCAAGTGTTGACAGTTAAACAAGCTCTCACATGACTCGTACGACGTGCATACCTTCGTGCCTCTCCCTAGCAAATGCACACACAGTATGCACACACACACACACACAATGCTTCAGACACCCAAGTATGCTAAGGCCTTACACAAACACACACACACAATGCATCAGACAGGCAGTATGCTAAGGGCCTACACACACACAATGCATCAGACAGGCAGTATGCTAAGGGCTCACAAACACACACACAATGCATCAGACAGGCAGTATGCTAAGGGCCCACACACACAATGCATCAGACAGGCAGTATACTAAGGGCTCACAAACACACACACAATGCATCAGACAGGGAGTATGCTAAGGGCCCACACACACACACACAATGCATCAGACACGCACTATTTGTATAAAAACACTGGAGTGTAAACAGGAAATGGCTGTACTAAAGAGCCCCAGATCTGCCTCCCACAGCTTAGATTACTGCTATGAAGAACAATACAGCTGTCCGCTAACAATACACTCAGCTATTCTTCAACATGTCTCCCCATACCTGTCCTATGACTGCGTGTGTGTGTCCACGGTCTGCCAGCGTCTGCAAGGACGGCAACAAACCAAACGAGTGGTTCCTAAATGAGAATGGAGCACTTTCCTGGAACGCGGCGGGAGAAGCTCCTGAACAGGTTTGGACAGTGAGGGAAGGACCCAACTCTGTCTACTCAGCCAGCTCTTCTTTGGTCTCAGAGGAAATGACGGAGACAATGTGCTGCTGTGGACTCTGTGACTTCAGGCCACTACTTGGATTTTATCATGATAGAAACTAAAGTTGAAAAAGTGCCATTGAAAGACTGACAAAATATTTGACTCAAAGCCGGATGGTTACACTAATGCACGCTGTGATTTATATTATTTTGGCAGAGGAAGCCACGGAAAAACCAAACAAAACCCTGAGCACTGTTATGATTTTGGCTGGTTGTGAGACATGTCTGTTAAAACAGCAGCGTGGTTGTGTTGGAGCCACAGGTCAAAGGTGAGTGAGAATAGGACACATAATTAGGCCAAAGCAAACCACTGGGTTTAATGTGCCGTAAAAGCTTTTGATGAAACCTTGAGAAAGATAAATAGGAACCATCTAAAACAGTGTTTTTTACAGTGTTCTACCGGTCTAGGCCACTGACACAGGTGCACAGCAGGGGTTGTCCTTTCTGCAAACAAACAAAACAACTGCTCTATTTTCACCACATCCCTGTTTAAATACATATTATAATTTGACCAGCATTGGGTTTGTGATCGGGTTCTGTTTTGTGTGACTTACCGTACGTTGTGGGGTTAGGGACCATCGTCACGTTCTCCCGTGGATTTGACAACACAACCGTTTGAGCTGGGGCTCGACGCCATGTGTTCACACACAACACACACATGGACCCAAGCCTTACAGATTACCACAGAGTAAACCCTCAGAACATTTCGTCTGAAGTGAGGAGACCTCGCTTCAGTGCAGCACATTTAAATTCTGTTACGCACATTTGACCGCGGACATGATTTAAGTCTTTCTTCTCTTTAAGACTTTATCTGTGAAAAAAATTAAATAAAATGTCTGCCCGGTGAAAACAAAGAACCCCTGTGTGAGTAAGGACTCCCGGGATTAGGATTAACCCTTTAAATGCTGACTACCTATAAGGCGAGAGAGTTGGACCGAAAGCCAAGAAGAGAGGAGATCACATTCCCATGATCTGTTGGCCAGGCATCGTAAACACAACGGTTAATATGTCTGGAGAAACATGTCGGACCGTCAACAACGTGAGTGCGAATACAAGTCGCGCATTCCTGCATGTGTCTGTGTGTATGTGCGTGTGTGTGTTGCGCCACGCCATATCAATGCCCCCACGTTCACCAGGCCACAGAATACCGGTTCCTCCCGTTATCAGCTACAAGGTGGCGTAGGGTCATGAGCTGGTGTGTGCGCGTGTGTGTGCGATACCTTAACGTCTTGTGAATCTGTAACATGACACCGCGGCATGTTGTGTAAGACTTTTGTGTGCCAGCGGATCTATGTTCAGATTGCACACGTGGAGAAGTTGGAGTTCACGGGATGGCGGGGTACTTGTGGAAAACAGGCCATGCACGCCGTGTCCATCAGGGATCCCGACAGAGCCAGTTTCTGGGATGGGAGGTGATTTATGAGCTCGTTGTGATTCCTCCGTTGAGGTATCGGAGGATTCGGGGGCGGGCCGGTGTGTCCTCTGGGACAGGATCCGGTCTAACAAGTGAACGGATTTGTGTGATTCTTTTGGTTGGATTTCCTTTGAACTGGCTCGGCTGTAATAAAGTCCAAATTCCGCAGCAATTTCCTGTCTCTCTCTCTTCGGGTCTGATGCAGCCCTAGGATCAACCAGCCAGGGGAGGGCTTTGTGATTGGGAGATGTTATCGGAACCATACACACACTAAAACACTCAAGTCCACCAGTTCAGCCTGCAAATCGCTCTGTGAAAAGGGTTGAATGCGCCTAGCCTACTGGATGCTATCCTTCCAGCCCTTGAGAAATACAGGATAAGGTTGACCGACGAGGTAACAAGCACCATGAAGAACCAATCCTGCTGCTTCAACTGTACATTTTCCCAGAGCAAGAGGTGGGCTGATCCAGGATCAAGACCCCTGTCCATGTAATCAAGCCGATATTGATCTGAATGGGGTGGAATCTGAGTTTATTCTCTGAGAGGTTCTGACAGCGGGCCGTGCGCAGTGATCGTGCACTCAGAGTAAACATACCTCGCTGCTGATCAGCCTGATGTAGTAGATGTGATATGATAACATCTTACTGATTCATATCTGAAGCTATGCCAAACAGCTGTGCTTGACTGTCATTAAAATAACTTCAAACAACAAGACTCAGGTGTCCGAAAAGATCAGTTTCTGTTTGATAAAAGACAACTGGAAATGATTGATCTCAATTATTTTCATTTTAGCTTTCTGGAAGTCCTTTTATTCAAAGGCACCTGAGTGTGTGTTTGTGTGTTTGTGTGTGTGTGTGTTTGGAAAAACAGATGAGTGTCATCTCGAAGTCTGAGGAGTGTTCCAGCTCCATCGTCAAATCAGTATGAAACAAGAGCCAACAGGTGACTTCAGCCCAGCTGGAGCCTCTGGGACATTCCGTTCAGCTGAGGGTTCAGATCTGGCTTCACTGGGGCCTAGCTCACACATTATGTTGGAAAACACCCCCCGCCCATCTCCCCGTCGCCATCTGAGATAATGAAGGGGGGTGGGAGCCGGATGAATGATTCCTAACGTCCGGTTATGGAATTATTACTGAATCCCGAGTCTGGATTCAATGCTTTTGGTGATGGTGAGGGACTTTTTACAATGACACGGGGAACGTTGGAGTCGTACCTGAGGGAGAATGATCGTTTCTCCTGGTGGTGTTCTTCCAATCTTTTTTTTCACTGACCGTGTCCTAGCTCCTAAAACCTAACCCTTCCCGCTTCGATCTCTCCTTCGCTCCCCTCCTTTGCTCCTCCCATCTCGCACCTAACCCCTCCTATGAACAGGCTGCCGGAGCGTGTGCTGAGTGGGGGCCGTTGGAAGGCCGGGCCACCTCCTCCTCCTCCTCCTCCAGCGAGCCTTTGTTTACACCGCCCGTTCCCTCCTGGTGATGTTTAATGTCACCGAGTCTTTCCTCCACACCGACACCCTTTACATAAGCACTCGCGCTCGCTCACGGCCGCTGTGTGAGTGTGTGTTTGTGTGTGTGCGTCCTACAGCACGGGCGTGCGAGGGCCACTGATTACATCTCTCTTAGGGGCGTGAGGAAAAGCAGGCGTTTGGTCGTCTCGGCACGGTTTGGTGTTCCAGTTGGGTTCAGAGGCACCACCGCATTCCCTCCCCTCCGAGTGCAAACAGGACCGGCGAGTGTAGACAGGGTGTTTGAATGGGGGGGGTGTGTGTGTGTGTGTCTGAGTGAGGTGTGTGTCCTTTAAGTGTGTGTGTGTGTGTGTGTGTGTGGGGGGGGGGGGGGTGTTAAAAGGGTACCAGACTTGTAATCTGAGTGCTGACGGTCTAAATCCTTGGTGGGATAAGGGCTTTTGTACTCGTGAAAAAGACATATGACCTGCATTTAGTTCAGCACTGTACAAGCCATTATATTCAAGAATGGATAATTGAATATCATTCAGCCTGAACGCGAAATGTGTTCTGGAAAAATCTCAGTCATGCTGAATGAGGGCCATGGCTGTGCAAAAAAAAAAACTGTTAAATATTCACTTAAGGACTTTCAGACTAAATGCCTTGGTCTCACGACAGCAATGTTGGGGAGTTTGCTCGTTTCCCAGGTTGGAACGTTCCTCTAATTTGACACAAAAAATACTGAGTGTTCAATAAATCAGAGGAAGCAGCGGCTAAAGAGTTTACGCTCCAGGGTTGCTTTTACAAGGTCCCATGGAAGAAGTACAAGTGTGTGAGAGAGTTCTTAGCCAGGTATCTACTGTAACTTGACAACTCTGTCTAGATTGTCTCATCTTGGAACATTCTAGAATGTGCAGGCTGTATACATACTGGCAGTATGTGCTGGGTCACAGATACAACTTTGTTGATACGTTCAACGTTTAAGACCGCTGACCCTGTCATATCCAAGCTGTCTCACTGCTGGCAGTAGGTCGAGGTTGACCCTAACAGTGATGGAGAAACTGCTTAGCCAAATTATTCTTGAGGTAAAATGTAACCCACTTTACATTTGGCCCTTTTCGGTGCTTGTGGTCAATCCTTGTAGTCAATACCCCAAACCTTTAATGTTTTTGGTGTTTGGTTCCTATTTGGTTTTGTTTCAGAGAAAAATGTTTCCCATATTTTTTTGAGTTGCTATTGTCTTCAATGCATTATGAACATTTTGCGATTCATGCCAAAAAACTCATTTAAACACTTTAACGTATCGAAATGAAGTCCCTTCACTTCCTTAATTTGTTTTAAAAAAGTAAATCAGAGTCCTTTTGGTGTCACTGTCTCCTGTCAGTGGGTGAGACGCCTTCCTCCCCGTCCGTAACATACCGACCCGGGACACCTCCTTTGACTTGCCACACTGTTTGTGCTTAGCTGATCGTGTATCTATACTGCAGCCATGAAAAAAAGGGGTACAATCCCTCGGAATTTGCTAGAATGTCCCGAGGCCTGTGGGCCCGTTGACAGTCTTGTAGCCGTTAGCTTAGCCCACAGATGGACTCCCCAAGCAGCCCAACACCAGGGGGCACTAACACACTGCAGTAGATGGTGGGACGGCGTTGTTTACTGGAAGGAAGGTGCTGTAGGCTTCTCCAACCGCCACCCGTGTTCCAGTCTCCGTGTGATGAGGGCGCCGCTGAGTTGGTGTACGTGCACGTGCCGTACGCATGGTTTTATTCATAGTTCGGCATCCCCGCCCGGTGAAAACTGTATGTGAGATATGACGGTTCATTCTTGGAGCGTAGATGGTCCACCCCTGATTCAAAACGCATTGATAATACTAAAGCTGTAAGAAATCATGCGATCAAGCGACAGTCTGGCCCGACTGGATGCAACCACTGTGTCATGTCAGCAGGTCCACCCGTGGTGAGCTGGAGAAACATTCAGTCTATTAAATCCATGATTGAGTATTCAGTAGTTAGAGGGCTGCAGGCATCTGAGAGACAGTCCTTAGACCCAGATAAGAGGAATGCGAAGGAATGTTCTTTATCTCTCATTCTGTCTCTCTGTTTCTGTGTCTCTCTCACCCTGCCTCTCTCGGTTTCCACGTTTTCCGTGGTCTTCCGTTTCTTAGTTTTATTTCCCTATCTGTGTTTTGTCAACTAAATTTAGGCAAGTAGAGTCATTTGGCTGACGTCAGCTTGCTTCTGCTTTGTAGCAACATTGTGTTATGGGAGTTTTTAGCTGGCCCCGTAAATCAATTGCACTCATTGCGTAAGATAGCCTTGATGTGATCCACCATTGGAGTCCTCAAAGGGGCTCTTTAGTGTCGAATGCCGACCTCCTTGAAGTGGCGAGAGGGGAATGGTGTCCAGACCACAAAATGAGCAGGATGTAGCTGGTTTATGTGCTGTAATATGAGCCAATAAACATTAGGAATCTGAGCCTGTTCACCGCAGTCCACCAACGCCGATCGAATGTGCCCGCCGCGCTCGCGTCTCCTCATTGGTGCCCGTGTCTTTGCGCCCGCCCTCGCTGGCGACACCCAGGAACACACGTCCTTTTGCCGGCATCTTCGCCAGCCTCTTCCCCAGCGGTTGCTGCCGAGCATGACTTGGCAACGTGGCCTGAGCGTGGCCCTGGGTCGTGGAAAGACGGGAACATAACACTCTCTCCTGTTACCATCCCTCAAATACATGACAGCCATCAGGTTCCACTATGTTTTGAAATAGAAGCCCCTGTTGACTGGAGGTAATGCGAGCCTTTGACCCCCGCAATCTTTCTTTGACTGTTTTGGAGAGGGAGCCCAGGGACTGGCAATGGGGTGATTTGAAAAGTGTTTAGTTTTAAAGCCCTTTTACGTCAGTAGGGGGCTAATAAAGACACCCAGGCTGAAATGCAAAAAAGCAAGCCATGTAAATGCCGGTGGGTGTGTGAAGCACCACTTTGGACTGAATGACTTGCCCCGTTCGGGTGTACATGGGGGCTTTTGGAGCGTTGGGTCTTTATCTCTTTGGTTATACAAACAGTACAATCGTAAACGAAAGTCCCTCCATTTTACTCCATCCATTGGTTTCCCTCATAAAATGAATGGCTGGCATGAACCAACTGGGATGAATTCTGAAGAAGAATCAAGTCTCCTGTCGCCACTCTCTTTCCCAGGTTGGTTCCTGAGCGGCGGCCAGCGTAAGGTGTGTGATCAAACACACCTGTGTCAATGTCAGCAGACACCTGTTGACCGACACGGTCCCCCTCTGTCAGTGAGACGACAGTAGCTGGCCAAAACACACACGGGCGATGACCCACGGAGAAGCCGCCGTCTGATGCTTGGCCAATCAGAATGACTGGAGCCTTTATCTGAAGGTTTTTGGAGGTAGTGAAGGACAATAGACGTGTGACTATGTGAGTGCGTGCAGTGGGGGATGTGGGGGGCAGGGAATGGGACTGTGTGTGAAGGGGGATGTGACATGCCTGGTGGGGGATGTGACAGTGCCTGGTGGGGGATGTGGCTGTGCCTGGTGGGGGATGTGACAGTGC
>JACXGK010015756.1:0-10111 GCA_016801125.1 Novumbra hubbsi | reverse complement strand
TCTCCAATGTGTCGGCACTACTTGTTACAGGCAGATTCTTCTCTCCAGTGTGTCGGCACTACTTGTTACAGGCAGATTCTTCTCTCCAGTGTGTCGGCACTACTTGTTACAGGCAGATTCTTCTCTCCAATATGTCGGCACTACTTGTTACAGGCAGATTCTTCTCTCCAATGTGTCGGCACTACTTGTTACAAGCAGATTCTTCTCTCCAGTGTGTCGGCACTACTTGTTACAGGCAGATTCTTCTCTCCTTGGTCGGCACTACTTGTTACAGGCAGATTCTTCTCTCCAATGTGTCGGCACTACTTGCGTCTTATTTGGACCAAAGGTTGAGCCCCAATGGTCCGGCTCAGTTTTTAGCCTGTGTGTGTAGGAATGATGTGGAAGTTATTGATTTACCTATTTATTGATATTTAGCCTCACTCTAGTGTGTGTGTGTGTGTGTGTGTGTGTTTGTGTGCTTCTAGGTAGGAATAAGATCTGTTTCATCCCTGGGATGGTGGGTCCTATCCTGGAGATGACTCTGATTCCTGAGGAGGAACTGAGACGAGCCACTATTCCTATCTTCTTTGACATGATGCTGTGTGAACACAAACACTCCACACACTTCCACAAGGTGGGACATCGACAAATTGATCAGCAATTGGACTGGCTCATAGAAATCCAGCCAATCAGAGTATCGAAGTTAATAACTTCCTCATGTTCGCTAGTCCTGACCCAACACGTCTGTTTCTGGGACCGATCCAGAATGTGTTCCTCAACCTGATGACACACTCCCACTACACACAATGTCAACCTGATGACACACTCCCACTACACACAATGTCAACCTGATGACACACTCCCACTACACACAATGTCAACCTGATGACACACTCCCACTACACACAATGTCAACCTGATGACACACTCCCACAACACACAATGTCAACCTGATGACACACTCCCACTACACACAATGTCAACCTGATGACACACTCCCACTACACACAATGTCAACCTGATGACACACTCCCACTACACACAATGTTACATTTTCATTTTTTTACCATGATCACTGGACCTCTGTTGGGGGTGTGTTTGTAGTTTGAGAATGAGATCATCTTGAAGCTGGACCATGAAGTGGAAGGAGGAGGAGGAGATGAGAGATACATGGAGCTCCTGGAAAACATGTGAGTCCCAACATTTCAGTCAAACAGGCCTCTGTCATCTACCAATCAAAGAAGTTACGCAAATGGATTCACTTGTGTGTATGTGTGTGTGTGTCAGTCTTTCGGAGCGTGCCACAGAGTATCCCTTCATGAAGCCCGAAGTCGAGCACTTCGTTGCCTTGGTGAAGGGACTTCTGGTGCGTCTCCTTGACTACCGCACAGTGATGAACGATGACAGCCGCAACAACCGCATGAGCTGCACCGTCAATCTCCTGGTAAGTCCCGCCCCCCACAGGAGGAATGAGTTGGAAAGAGTTGTTTAACTTTTAGCATATTTTCCAATTTGGCGGCCATTTCCATGCCTTGCTGGCCACATACGGCAGTTGTTAACACGGGCCACAGCAGCCGCTGTATGAAATATAACCACCAACTGGAACCTCCAGTGACAGCATTTCAGAGGGACAGACTGCTGGAATTGAATAGCACAGATTAACAACAGGGGAGATCAGTCTCCAAGGCAGGGTGATCGCTGTGGTGGAATTATACTGGCTCAGAGGCAGCCACACAGGGATTGGGAAGAACAGTAGAATGCTAAAGATACATGCTACGCATACATGCAACAGAAACATAATTCAGAAACATGTTACAATTACATGCTACGGATGCATGCTACGGATACATGCTACGGTTACATGCTACGGATACATGTTATGAATACATGCTACGGATACATGCTACGCATACATGCAACAGAAACATAATTCAGAAACATGTTACAATTACATGCTACGGATGCATGCTACGGATACATGCTACGGTTACATGCTACGTATACATGTTATGAATACATGCTACGGATACACGCTCCAGATACACGCTCCAGATACACGCTCCAGATACATGTTGCAGATACATGCTGCAAATACATGCCGCAAATACATGCTACAGATACACGCTACAGATACACGCTATGAATACATGCTACAGATACATGCACTGGTCTCACCTGTTTGACAAGCATGCTAGCTGCACCAATCATCAGCGTATGGCATTGAATATACACAATTTATGATATATGGTACAGTTGGATAGCTTTAATAGATCTTCAAACACCAGTCAGAGAGGGATTATTGGAGTGTGTTTAAGGTGTGTGTTCCTCCCCCCGGGCGGGCGCTGGAAAAGAGCCACGGCGTGTGTGTGTTTGCTTGTGATTAGACAGGTTTACTATGGGTTGTCACACTTGTCTGCTCTCTAAAGACATCATTAAACTTAATTAAAACAGGGAATTTGTGTCTTACACTGACAAACACACGCAAACACACACACACACACATCGCCTCTGAACACACAGGCCCCTCTGAACACACAGGCCAAACACACGACAAACACATGCAGTGATAAGCAACCACTCATTTCTCTCTGTTGTTTTGCAGAACTTCTACAAGGATATCAACCGTGAAGGAATGTACATCAGGTGAACCTTATGCAACAACAACATATGGTTGTTTAAATAGTAAATGTGTTTCATAACTATAGCTGCACAGTGTTTCTGGATGTGTGATTAACCGTGCTGTGGGATTGGGCTGGGTTCTGAGTGCTGGTTTGACGGTGAGCTCCAGAATATGACCTTGTATGTCTGTGTGTGTGTTTGTGTGTGTGGGTGGGTGAATGTGTGTGTGTATAATCTGACAAGGGATTATTTGAGTTCTGTTGAATTAATGTCGAAATCCAGAGGATCAGGCCCTCAACTCACAGCAACATGTGAACTCATTTTAGGAGAGCAAGCAAAGGGAGAAAAACAAATAGTAAATCATTAAATATTTAGTAAGAGACAGAAAGTAACATCGATACGGATAAACAGAGAAAGTGATGGAGGAAAGAAAGTGGAATATAAACAGAGAGAGTGATGGAGGAATGGTAGTGGAATATAAACAGAAAGAGAGGTGGAGGAAAGGTAGTGGAATATAAACAGAGAGCGAGGTGGAGGAATGGTAGTGGAATATAAACAGAGAGTGAGGTGGAGGAAAGGTGGTGGAATATAAACAGAGAGACGGATGGAGGAATTGTAGTGGAATATAAACAGAGGGCGAGGTGGAGGAATGATAGTGGAATATAAACAGAGAGAGTGATGGAAGAATGGTAGTGGAATATAAACAGAGAGATTGATGTAGGATAGGTAGTGGAATATAAACAAAGAGAAGGATGGAGGAAAGGTAGTGGAATATAAACAGAGAGGGTGATGGAGGAAAGATAATGGAACGTAAATGGAAGGAGAGAAAGAGGGAGAAAGGGAGTGAAAGTTGAGGAGTGAGACAGTAAGAGGTCAGAGGTTAGTCAAACAAAAGATGATGAGAGGAAGAAAGGAAGAATTGGAGATGTATGGGAAAATAATGAAACACAAGCTAGAAATATACTCAATATAACATATTTTCTGAAGCCTGGAAACCTAGGGTGTTGTTTGAACCTTTCAACATCTGACAAAATTCACACAAAAAAAGTATTAATGTTCTACCAAAACTGAGTGACAGGGATTAAAAATAGGTTACAGTAAACAGAGAGATATAAAGAGAAAGAGAGAAATTCTGCCTTAGATTTAGAAAAAATAAAGTTAATAGAAAGAGAGTGGACAGTGAAAGACAAACTGTAATGATCCCAGTTGCATAGCCCGGCCAGACAGACCCATGTGTTCTGTCTGCATCTAACCTCCAAGTGTTCTGATGTTTGTGCCACTGTTCAAACTAGAATGTGAGAGGAACACAATGCTCTGAAGCTCTATAAAAACTCCATCAGTTAGAAATGTACACTCTATTTTTCATGGACTTTGTATAAATTGTAAAGCAATTTGAAGGTTTTATTTTAGTTCTCTGTGATGGATGCCTAGTGTATAGGTCAAGCCGACATATTCGCATAGGGTTGTCATGTACCACACATTTTCAAAGCGAAAGACCTTTCACAGAGTTGACTAGGCAACATAGGCCTCTGGTGGACAATACTATGCATTACATCTTGATGTATTTTTGTCTATGTGTGTGTAACAGATACCTTTACAAGCTGAGAGACCTTCACATGGCTGTGGAAAACTACACAGAGGCAGCATACACTCTGTTGCTTCACTCTCGCCTGCTCAAGGTATGCACACACACACATTCACAGCTAGAGAGAGCTGATTAGTGGTGGATTCAGTCCTGCCCTGAAGCAAAGATGACACAGAATAGTTTTCATTGGTTGTTTCATGTTTTTTTTTACAATGGCCAGTAGCATTAATTAATCTGATGGGGAGACATTATGTCTTTAGCCACTGTGTCTGGGTAACTATGGAGATAGAGTTGGGCGTGTCTGAACAAAATTTATTTTTTATGTGGTTCTTATTGGCCAACCTGAACACAGAGTCAAGATTTCTCTGTTGTTCGTGGTTTTACTCTCTCCAGTAGTTTATTATTTCTGCAAGAGTCCCCTAGCTCTGTGGTTTATCCTCAAGGGTATTCTGCACTTCATCACTCACAAACAACACATGGCCTCCCAAACCTTTTGGCCATGAGACCCGCAGTTGATATACGTTTCCTTTGGGACCAGACGGTGGTAAACAACGGATGGATGCCACTACTAATGTTCCGCAACTATTTGTTGATGTCTGCTGGTTCATAATAATATTTATATGAGATTGAGCTATAGTCTGGAACACATCTAACAAGATCGGGCAAAACGTTTGTATGATCTTTTGTGTGTTGAAAATAATGTTTTCACCAATAACGGTGTTATTTAATGCATGTTTCGGTCCAGATGGTTCTGAGGGGTTCTAAACTACACAACTGTATTGTTGAGAGGCTATGGGGTGTCAGTTTCTTATAGCTTAAACCAATAATACAATAACAGTTAAAAACATACTAATAGTTTAGGCTTTAGGAAACAAAATAGTTTAATGCAGTTCCATTGTCATCTTAACACTGGTTGTATGAACGATGTGTCTGTGTCTCTTGCGACCACATTTTTTATTCAGATGACCCAAGATGGGTCCGCGACCCATAGTTTGGAAAATATTGTATAAACCTCTAGGTTTCACAGTCCTCTTTATAGCCTGTCCTGCCACTTTGATTGTTTAATGTCTGCTCCCTCCTTTCTGTCAGTGGTCAGATGAGCTGTGTAGTCCTCAGTTTGAGTTGGGGAGCAATCAGACCCAGCGCCAGCAGAAGGAGTTCCTCTATGACACCATCATCGGATACTTCGACAAGGGCAAGGTCAGCTTGACGGATCAGGGTGACTTGAGTCTGTGAACTGTCTTTGCTGTATTGATAGATGCAGTACGTTTGAGTGGGTCATCTATTTCCTGTGTGCACACTGTTCTCCGCACAACGAATGACACGTTGCACTCTCTGGAGTTGGTGATCTTTTATATTATGTTCTCTCTGGACTCTCTGGAGTTGGTGACCTTGTATATTATGTACTCTCTGCACTCTCTGGAGTTGGTGATCTTGTATATTATGTACTCTCTGCACTCTCTGGAGTTGGTGATCTGGTATGTTATGTACTCTCTGCACTCTCTGGAGTTGGTGATCTGGTATGTTATGTACTCTCTGCACTCTCTGGAGTTGGTGATCTGGTATGTTATGTACTCTCTGCACTCTCTGGAGTTGGTGATCTGGTATATTATGTACTCTCTGCACTCTCTGGAGTTGGTGATCTGGTATATGATGTACTCTCTGCACTCTCTGGAGTTGGTGATCTTGTATATTATGTACTCCCTGCACTCTCTGGTGTTGGTGATCCATAAATGTCTGTCTTTCTGTGTGCTCTAGATGTGGGAGGAAGCCATCTCTCTGTGTAAGGAGCTGGCAGACCAGTATGAAAATGAGGTGTTTGACTATGAGCTGCTCAGCCAGAGTCTGGTAATCATCATATTATCCTTTCCTGTTAATTAATAATCTATCTATCTGTTAATTTCTCTGTCTGCCTTTCTCTTCCCCTCTCTTTCACTTTACCCAGCATTTCCTCTCTCTCCCTCCCGAACCCTTCCTTCCCTCTCTGTTTCTCTCCTTCCCTTGTTTTCTTTAACCTTCTTTTACACCTTGTTTTTCTCCCAATGTAGAAGCAGCAGGCTAAGTTCTACGAGAGCATCATGAAGATCTTAAGGCCCAAGCCAGACTACTTTGCAGTGGGCTACTATGGACAGGGCTACCCCCCCTTCCTCAGGGTCAGTCCCACCTTCTGAACAGTTATAGCATGTTATAACATCCTGACCTGGTTGTGTTGTGGTCATGTTCTTTCCTGACCTGGTTGTGTTATGGTAATGTGTTTGTTTTTGTGTCACAAAACTTTATTCAATTGATTTATTGAACGAAATCAACAGCATAGGTTGTTGATCCATGCAATGAAAGACATCAAAATGGTATAGAAGGACACCTTTTGGCTTAGTCTTTTGTAGTGTTTATGACTGCTAACGATTCTCTTTGGTCCCTCTCTAACCTGTGCATAACATCAGAACAAGGTGTTTATCCACCGGGGGAAGGAATATGAGCGTAGAGAGGACTTCCAGAACCAGTTGATGAGTCAGTTCCCAAGTGCCGTCCGTCTAAACATTACCACCATGCCAGGAGATGACGTCATGCTCTCCCCCCTGCAGTGTATCCTGATGTATTGGACACACACACACGCACAGACACTTTCTGTATTTATTATTATGTATGTTTTATTGTGACATTATCATGTCTAGTACTGTTTTCATTTCTGTTTGGACCCTAGATTGAGGAAATGCTCCTAATGGGCATCTTAATGACATAATAACTGTGTTTCTCTTCAACATAATTGTGTTGTGGTCATGTTCTTGTCTTGACCTGGTTGTGTTGTGGTCAGGTTCTTTATTGACCTGGTTGTGTTGTGGTCATGTTCTTTCCTGACCGGGTTGTGTTGTGGTCATGTTATTTCTTGACCTGGTTGTGGTCATGTTCTTTACTGACCTGGTTGTGTTGTGGTCATGTTCTTTCTTGACCTGGTTGTGGTCATGTTCTTTACTGACCTGGTTGTGTTGTGGTAGTGTTCTTTCTTGACCTGGTTGTGGTCATGTTCTTTACTGACCTGGTTGTGTTGTGGTCATGTTCTTGTCTTGACCTGGTTGTGGTCATGTTGTTTACTGACCTGGTTGTGTTGTGGTCATATTCCTGACCGGTTGATTCAGACATCCAGTGTTTCACTGTTCAGCCTGTTCTGGAGATCCCACCCCGCCTGAAGAACAAACCTGTTCCTGACCAGATCGTCAAGTCAGTCCTTCATATCATCTGTCTCACTCTCATACTACCAAAACATACATTGTCAAGCCCAAAAAATCCTTGTTTTTCACAAAGTCTTTCTGTTCTGTGTCATTGTGTTTCTATGTGTGGTGTAGCTTCTATAAATCCAACTATGTGCAGCGTTTTCACTACTCCAGACCCGTGAGGAGAGGCCCCGTTGACCCCAACAATGAGTTTGTAGTGAGTGTGGAGTCCATGATCAGAGCATTCAGCTACACACAACATAACGGCAAAACCTCTCCTTCTAAAGTTCCATTTATACCTGCCATTCGCATGCATCCTTCATTTTGATCTTGTCCAGAGCTTGACCTGACTAATCTCTTTCTCTCCTAGTCTATGTGGATTGAGCGCACCACATTCACCACTGTGTACAAACTTCCTGGGATCCTGCGATGGTTTGAGGCCACAGACATGAAACATGTAAGCCTGTGTCTGTGTTCCCTTTATATCTGTCTGTGTCTCTCTCTGTGTCCCTATATATCTGTCACTGTCTGTGTCCCTATATATCTGTCACCGTCTGTGTCCCTATATATCTGTCACCGTCTGTGTCCCTATATATCTGTCTGTGTTTCTGTGTCCCCTTATATCTGTCTGTGTCTCTCTCTGTGTCCCTATATATCTGTCACTGTCTGTGTCCCTATATATCTGTCACCGTCTGTGTCCCTATATATCTGTCACCGTCTGTGTCCCTATATATATGTCTGTGTTTCTGTGTCCCCTTATATCTGTCTGTGTCTCTCTCTCTGTGTCTTCATATATCTTTTTTCCAACGTTACATTGTGTTAACCCTCCCCAGACTACTATCAGTCCACTGGAGAATGCTATAGAGACAATGGAGTGCACCAATGAGAAGATCCTCACCATGATCAACCAATACCAGGCTGACGAAGCCCTACCCATCAACCCCCTATCCATGCTTCTCAACGGCATTGTGGACCCTGCTGTCATGGGTGGCTTCGCTAAGTATGAGAAGGTCAGACATCCTCCACCTGTGAATCATTTCTTTTACTCTGTAAAATTGACTGGTTATAAATAATGTTTGGCAGCAACCATTAGGTGCCGACATATATATCGCATTGTGTGTTTGACACGACTGATAGGTCCGATGATTTATTGGTGAGAATTGGACATTTGTCTTCTGCTTATTTCAACACCTCCCATGACGGTGTAATCTGTCCTCCTGTCCTGCACCTAGGCTTTCTTCACTGAGGAGTACACCCAGAAACACCCAGAGGACAGAGAGAAGTTGGCCCGCCTCAAGGACCTCATTGCATGGCAGGTACTGTCCCTACACACACACACACACACACACACATATTGTAGAGTACAGAATCCCAAGAAGACACACGCATCATCTCTTACTATTTACCTCTTCCACAGATCCCGTTGCTCGGCGGAGGTATCATGTTGCATGGGAAGAGAGTAACCGACGACCTACGACCTTTCCATGAGCGCATGGAGGATTGCTTCACACAAATGAGGAAGAAGGTGGAGAAGGAGTACGGCGTGCGGGAGCTGGTGAGAGGAGCCACGGGCTGAAAGAGAAAGAGAGAACGAGTGCTTGTGTGAATCCAGCGGCCGTCATCCCCTCTTGTTCTCTGTCCTTCTTTTTGTCACTCGTCCTCTATAGCCGGATATGGATGAGAGGAAGTCCACTCGTCCACGCTCCGTCCTCCGCTCCTTCCGCCAGTCTGTCATCTCCATCTCCTCCCTCCAGGGTTCTGAGTGTGGAACCCCAACCAAGTCCCACCCAGACAGGTGCACAAGTACACCAAGTACATCACTGTGCACACACACACGTAATCAGGCACACACACACACATACACAGATGTGAAAAATGGCATAAATACAGTATGCCCACATACATACATACATACACACGCAAGCACAGACACAGATTTAGACTCACAATTATTGATGCGACCTTGGAACCATAATACACACACAAACACACACTAACAATTTCTTTGGAACCATAATACACACAAGCACGCACTAACCCTCTCTATGGAACCATAATACACACACACACTAACTCTCTCTATGGAACCATAGTACACACACACACAGACTAACCCTCTCTATGGAACCATAATACACACACACACTAACTCTCTCTATGGAACCATAGTACACACACACTAACCCTCTCTATGGAACCATAATACACACACACACACACTAACCCTCTCTATGGAACCATAATAAACACACACACACACTAACCCTCTCTATGGAACCATAATACACACACACACTTACCCTCTCTATGGAACCATAATACACACACACACACTAACCCTCTCTATGGAACCATAATTCACACACACACACACTAACCCTCTCTATGGAACCATAATTCACACACACACTAACCCTCTCTATGGAACCAAAATACACAAACACACACTAACCATCTCTACGGAACCAAAATACACACACACACGCACTAACCATCTCTATGGAACCAAAATACACACACACACGCACTAACCCTCTCTATGGAACCATAATACACACACACACACTAACCCTCTCTATAGAACCATAATATACACACACACACACACACTAACCCTCTCTATGGACCCATAATACAAACACACACACACTAACCCTCTCTATGGACCCATAATACACACACACACCCACACACACGCACACACACACACTAACCC
>JACXGK010015755.1:0-10043 GCA_016801125.1 Novumbra hubbsi | reverse complement strand
GGGGGGGGGCACTAGATGTGGTGGAGACACCGTGTGTGCGGGAGACACTGGATGTGGAGGAGACACTGTGTGTCTAGATGTGGTGGAGACACTGTGTGTGGGGGAGACACTGGATGTGGAGGAGACACTGTGTGTGGGGGGGCACTGGATGTGGGGGAGACACCCTGTGTGGGGGAGACACTAGGTGTGGGGGCGACATCGGGTGTGAGGGAGAGTTAGAGGTACCAATGACAAAGACATGGGTTTGTGGCCACCCCCTTGTGCACAAAACTGATGGATTATGGATGGAAAAAAGGATAACAACCTGAAACAAGCAATGGAGGCAGGAGAGTGAAAGGAGATTGCTTCAAGGTCTGAACGCAAAATCCTTTTCTTGTTTAAGGTCTTAAACAAGACCTTAAACAAGGTCTTAAACAAGAAATGCAATAACTTTTGAAGGGTGGGGTTCAGAAAGGCAGGAATCTTGGAGGGGTGGGGTTCAGAAAGGCAGTATCCTTAAAGGGGTTGGGTTCAGAATGGCAGGAACCTCAGAGGGGTGGGGTTCAGAAAAGCAGGAACCTCAGAGGGGTGGGGTTCAGAAAGGCAAGAACCTCAGAGGGGTGGGGTTCAGAAAGGCAGGAACCTCAGAGGGGTGGGGTTCAGAAAGGCAGGAACCCCAGAGGGGTGGGGTTCAGAAAGGCAGGAACCTCAGAGAGGTGGGGTTCAGTAATTTAGAAACAGATTTAACTCCTACATGACTGAGACGTGTGGATGAACAGGAGCCCCAGGATCGAATAATCTGATGAAGAGTGACGAGAACCAATTTCACTCCAGGAGAGGACGAGAGGTAGGTGACAAAAGAGAGAAAGGGAGAGGAAGAGAGAGACAGAGATGAAAGTGTGTGAGAGAGGGAGGCGTGGGGATAAGGAGTGTGTGGGAGACAAAAGGAGGGAGAGGTCGGGGGAGTAAACTACGCGTCTCTTTTCTCTCATCTCTTGGCCCCCTGCTTAGTAATCCTCACAGTAGCACAATCAACCATGAGATATGAGGATCACTAACACACACACCCTGGTCACCCCCCACCACTTACCCAGTGATTAGTGCGTCTGACTTAGTGAATGTAGGGTGAGGGGGATGTCTGCTGACTAATTCTGATGTCTGCTACTGACTTTATAACTCTGCCTGTCTGTCTTCATGTGTCCCTCCCTCTCTCTCTCTTTCTTTTTCTCTCTCTCTAATAGTGCTACAACAAAGAAACCACACACAACCATTCTCCTGAGGAATACAATACATTGCATAGATGCCTGAGAAGAAGGCTTGCCACAATCTTCAACTCTCCCGAAAACATGGGGTGCAAATAACAGGGTGGATTTAACACAAAAAGGGGGGTGTGATAAAAGGGGTAAAAAGGAGGTTTAAAGTTCACTGTTTGACTAGGTGCCATTAAAAAAAAGAAAGCTCATCTCATCTCTTTGATGAGTCTCTTAATAAACTTGTGAAAACTTAGATTTCTCTGTCACTGACTTTGCTGACTGACTGATGTATTCGTTGAAGAAAGGTGTACTTACTATGATGTTGGTTTTCCAAGACACCTTAAGAGGAATGTACTTATTGTAAGTCGCTCTGGATAAGACCGTCTGCTAAATGACTAAAATGGGAATTGGAAAAAAATGCTAGACTTCCTCTTTCCCTGTGCACTAAGTATATAAAGCCTTACAGGGATTACAAGTGTAGTGAACACTGGAACAATATCATTCACACACACACACACACATGCACACACAAACTCATTAAACGCTTGAACCAATGGCATGGAGAAGTCTTAATTCACACACTCACAAACCGAAGCTCACCTCCTGGGTACAAGTTAGAGAATTCATGACAAATATTTATGACAGAAATTAAATGAGAGCACTTGGTTGATAACTAAATGCTGCCTACTTTACCTTCATAATCCTCATGTCGCTGTCACTTCTGTATTATGCAGATGAGACACCAACACACACACACACACACATAAACACACAGCATCCAGGTTGTGATTAAATTCTCCGGGGCACATGATCCGTTTCTAAATCTTTGCAAATTTCATTTTATGCAGCTTTAATATGGATCATGGTTTCTCTCTCCGAGTGCCCCCATCGCTTAATCTGGAGCAATCTGAGCTGAGCCCGGCACGACCGATCAAGGCAAGCTAACAGCTGATGGGCTAAACTAGCACTACACAACCCAGCCACCGAGAACTCTGTCACTAGAGGACCAACTAACAGCCAATGGAAAGATGGTATTATGTGGCCTATGTAGGTCTAGCCCCGATCTCTTGTATACACATTCTTCCATACACTCTTCTTCCCTTTACCCAGCAATTGTCTTCATTTTGTGACATCCAATTCATGACTCTCATTGGACTTCATTGTCAAGATATGTGTCTCCCAAAGATGTGACATAACATGCACCTGAAGGAGGACATTCTCCAGTCTTCTACATCAATTGAGCTCAATGGTCCCAACCCACCACAAGGAGGTGCTAGAGCATGACAAGCCCTGACCAACTTAATAATAACGGTAATAATTGCACTGCTCTCTGCGTGTATCTTTGGCTAATAAGAGAGCAATATTCATACCTTGGAATTGAAATGCAGCAGCTAACAGCAAGGCAGTAAGTTCACAGCGGTGCCATTCAGTCCTACTCAAGTCGCAGACTCTGTTCTTTGTGACGGAGCATAAAATTGGACAAACCAAACACGTTTAGAAAACACAATAATCTACACATATCATAAGGGAAAAGGGATCTCTTTGCAACAAAAAAAGTAATAATATTGTATTAACAAAAATAATTTTAGGAGACACCGCCATCCGTCCCGCTCCTTAACTGTCTAACAACACAACTCTGACAACAAATCAGGACACCAAATGCTACATTTACTTGTAGAAATATATATAGAAATTAAATGTATTGAAATATATTGGGGGAATACATTCAGGGTACATTTTTTAAATACGCAAATATATAAAATAAATGTATAACTAACGCATATTTTTGTATATGTAAGGCTTGTGTTTACATACTGTACATGCTACAATATATGCACATGTATATATATTTATATATTTTCAAAGCACTGGACAGATACATAGAAAGATAGATATATTCATATACTCTGTTTACCGTAGCAGTCATAGATACTAGAAGTCATAGATACTAGCAGTCATAGATAATTGCAGTCATAGATACTCGCAGTCATAGATACTAGCAGTCATAGATACTAGCAGTCATAGATATCCATTTCAATGAGATTCTGTATGTAATTCTAGAGCAGCAGGTGTAAGATGTATGTTGGACAGACGTTCTCACTGCCACCAGCACCAGGGAACATTCTAGCTGCCGCCCATAACATCTGCCAGTGGTAATCTGCTACACTGACCTACTAGTAACTGATAAATACACACATTAAATATGAGGACATTACATCCGCCAGTGATAATGTGGGTGTGTATTTTAGGGGGAAGGGTAGTGGGGAGTTGTGGGCATGCTGGCATGGAAGAGGGCATAGGCTGAGCTGTGTATTTGGAGAGTTTAGCCCGTTTTCCGAATGGACACCGTGTCAGTGGCTTGGTTCTGTAAATCATAGTGATGTAACATTACGGGAGCCTCACCGAAAACGTCCTATAAAACCTGTTGTTTTAAACAAGCAACGCAGAGCCGGTAAACCAAAATGTTTATTGATTACCAATCTGGATAATCCAATGCGAAGTCTCGACATGGTTTTGTTCTCCTTTAAAGGTAACAAAAAAAGGCAGGAAAAATAAAACAATACAATGTGTCAACGTGAACGATCTCTGCCGGGTTAGTTGTTCTCTCCCCATATGACAGGCATAAGGGCTCCTGGTAGTTTTGGGAGGGGGATTGGGTTCAGCAAGCGTTCTTCCCCCACATACACACGTTACGCTGGCACGCACGGACACACGCTAACGCACACCCCAGGACTCTCGCACACAACAAGTGAAGGTGATTTGGGGGGGGTGGGGGAGTTGCCCTGCCGGAAAATTTCTTAGGGGTCCCTAAGAGGATTAAGTGGTTATGAGTAAAGCTGTGGAAAGGAAGAAACACAAACGCTTAATGCACACATCCCTGCAGAACACAGAGCACACCCGATCACCATCCAACAACTGAGCAGTTGGAACCGAGAGTCGACTCCTGACAAATATCCGGCATAAATATCTGACTCTACTTGAAACCCCCCATCTTTCTCATCCAACCTACCTCTATTACACAGCACCCCCCCCCCCCTCCTCCTGCCACTAACGCCAACCCACCGGTTCTCCACTGTGGCACGTTGTCTGTGTCGTTGGCTGTGCCCACATGAACAGAACAAGGAGTTAGATTGAGCAGATGGTGGCCGTATTCATTGTTCCCGACGTTAAGCACTCGTTATAGACTGCGGACTAAGCCAATGCCCCCATCCCCTCTTTAACTCCCTCCACTCAGCGCACACACACACACACTTCACTGCCATAATGTACCATCGACTGAGCCCGTCCCGAATCCTTCATCCTCCGGACCCTTCTCGGCTCTTAGACAGATATGAAGTCAACCTGTTTAGGTTGTCTTCCCCATCCGCCGCTACCATCTCTGCTCCACCATTCTCATCTATCAAACTCTCTCTCATTTCTGAAACTCTGCTCTTTTTACCATACTGTTTCCTCCTTTACTCTCCCCCTCTTCATCCCCCTCCTCCCCCACTCTCTTTCTCATTCCGTCGCTCTCCAACTTTATCTCTCTGTAATCAAAATGGTAAAAAAGCTAAAACCTGTTAGGCACTAAAATCAGGTTTAATCTCTGGCTTGAAGAAAAGATGAACATTAATCCACATCTGCCCATACAAATGTTTAGCGCTCATATTTCAGACCTCATCCAGCCCTGTTGGGTAAGCCGTGTATGTGTTTGTGTGCGTGTATGTGTGTATGTGTGTGTGTGTATGTCTGTGCATGTATTACCATATTTGTAAGGATCAGTTGTACATTCTAACTAGGGAGGATATTTTTCCAGTCCTTACATTTAAAGGGTATTTATTAGGCTTGGGGTTAAGGTCAGAAGTCAGAGGAAGAATAATTTTTAATTGACATACTGGTCTCAAAATTGTCAAGTACAGTAAAATACAAATCTGCTTGTAAATGTTTGCATTTTGTGTGTGTGTGTCATTCTGTAAACACAATGCTTGTGAATCTGCATATACACAGTACATTATGAATGTGCCCTTTGTATGTAAATATTTATATAGGTATGTGTGTACAGTATCAGTTAAATGTTTGGACACAATCAACCAAACCTTTGACAGGTTTTGACTGTATATATGTATATACGTACAGTGGACATGTACTGTAAAGTGAATATATAAAGTCTACACAAAAATAAGTAAATCATCTCATAATTCCATCTTTAATAAGACCTTATAACAACAAAGTGAGAAACAAATGGATAATTCCTCTGAAAAAAACATGCCAATGTCTTGGTTGCAAAGTTGGACTAAACCCATAACAAATACTTGTCAGATTCACCTTTTGCTTGGATTATATTGGCAATTCTGTTTGCATAGGTCTGTTTCAAACTTGAACACAACAAGTCAAACTCAGTCAAATTGTGAAGAGAGCGTGAAGATTGAGGTCCAGGTTATTCCAGAAAATGTATCTTTCTTGTTCCAAGCCATTTCTTTGTGATTAGGATCTTGAACTGCTTTCTCAGCTTTCCACTTTTTGACAGAGGACAGTTTGGTTGACACCAAAATATCTTGATATAGTAACTATTTATTTGTCCCTCTTTCTTGACCGGATTCCCAGTCCCTTATGAAGAGAAACAGACCCATAGCATTATGCTGCTGCCATCTGGCTCGCATGGATCTTAGGGTCAGGTATAAAAGATTTCTAGGGCAATTATATTCCTTTCACACATAATTGTCCAGAAAGAGCGTGGGTTTTTTGAAGCACCAAACAACCCACACAAGTATGTCATAGTTTGGACAGAAAGGAGAGCAAGATCTGAAAGAAAAATGTAGCTATGTTTTGTTTCACTGTGCAAACCTTCCACCTATTGCATCACAAGTCAATTTGTGCACAGGCGTGGTTGCTTGATTTATTGAGCCATCGGACGTCTTTCAGCAATGTTCTTATCAGCAGATATTGTCCTGTTTGACTGATTATGTACTGCCAGCTTGCTAACTCATTTTACATTACACCTTATACATATTAACTTTACACAGACAACACAACACAGCGGGGTGTCATCAGGAAGGAGACTGTCATGAATGGCCACAAAGAAGGGCGGCTGGATCCAAGCTCTGAGCGCAGGAGGTTTATTTGGAAGATACAACAATACAACAAGGGAGAGACTGACACAAAGTCGAAGGGCAGGCAGAATGTCGGTAACTGGGTATCAAGGTAGACAAGAGGCCTAAGTACAAGAGAGGTTCGATATTGTGTCGAGACAAACTTGTGTTATCATGACGGGAATGTGTCACTGCTAACTTCAGTAATGAGTGCATTGAGTGTTAGTGCTATGTTGCATACATTTTGGGGAGACTTCCTGATCTATTCTGGTGGTGCCGTCTTGCCCCCACTTCTAACGATGGACTTCACAGTGTTCTATGATGTAATCTCTTTGAAATGATTTGATATCCCTCTTCTGATTTGTAGCTCTCAACAATACGATCCTGCAGTTCTTTTTTATTTACCTCCTCGTAGTTCACGGCTGTATGTATCGGTGTGTGTGCATGTTTGTATTTACAGTGTGCAAATATGTAAATCTGTCTTCTTATGCCTCCAGCCAGCACCAACTGTCTTTTTTTAGGGAGAGCTCATCTCCTGTTTCTAATATAGAACGGTAAGAAGAATGACTCAGATGTAAACCACGTATTTAATGAACCCTCCACCAACATACACAGCTCAAATAAATGAAGGGAGCACTTACATCACAAACCGGGCCTCGATGAAGGAAATATATTAACAATCAAAATCTTTACAGTGGATTGTGTAATTTGTTGAAAACAAAGTGACTTAACAACAGTCAATGGAAACCAAAATCAACAATCAACATTAATTTACCAAAAAAGTTGACAGTGATTTACAATCGCATACGCTTCCTAATTGTTTTTGAGCAGTGTATAAGGTAGTTCATGGTTGGGGGCAGGGCCGCCCCTGACCAATATGGTGCCTTATGCAAGATTTTAGCTGGTTCCCTCCTTGCAACGCCAAATGCAAAGCCTATTCCACAGCCATGGATGAACAGTGGCCCTTGCATTTGCCTATTCTTTCGGCCCGGCCCTGGTTGGGGGCAACAAGAGGAACCCATTTGCTCAGTATTTAAGACTCGGACAGTCTGGAGGTGGGAACTGGGTGAGAACTCTCAACACTTAACTTAATGAGAGTTTTAGATGCAGGCCCAGAGTGGGAGTAAATGTCCTTTAGCTTGTCCGGAGGCTTCAGACGTGATCTGTGGCTGTTTGTGTGTGTGTGTGTGTGTGTGCGCGTGTGTGCACTGTGTTCTTCAAGTGTGGTTTTAGCACATATGTAAATCTCAAGCTGAAAGGTACAAAAAAACATCCTATCCCAGGGTCATCCAGAAAGACATTTCAATTTAAATGATCCCAAATGGAAGATGAGCTCTTTCCCAAATTTCAATTAAGGTTTACGAAACAACAAATGACATTTCACAAATATAATCTAGGGTCATATCGTAACAACTGCTAGTTGTGTTAAAATGTCATCAAATGAAAGCCCAATGCCAGTTATGAACTACACAAAGTATTCCTGCTTCTATTGTAGAGCAAATCCTAATCATATTTCAACCAGTGTTAATAAGCACCTTCTTTCAAAATGTCCTCAGGATTTTTTCATCTCTCTCAAACAGAAACACTTCAATTACTATCTGCAGAAAGTACATATTACAATATTAAAACTTAGCCGAATTCATGTTTATGTTGTACAATGTAGTGAAAATATTAAGCTAAAAAACTATGAAAAAATGTAAAGTGCTAAATAGAAATGCTAACAATTTAGTAAGTCAGCTACACAGAAAACATAGAGGGGAAACAAAACTAAGATAAACACAATCCTTGTGCAATACAAAAAACATAAAACCTTCCCAACACCAAATATACACTTGGGCAGCTCTCCCAAGTACAATTTCAACTGTCCCTTAGGAGTGTTAAAGAGTGCTAAGAAGGAGAAAAGTTGCTACATCTTATCCTCAATCCAACAAGGAGGAAATAATATGTTGACCTGTCCTTGAGCAAGGCAGTTAACCCTACGTGCTCTCAGAGCACTCAACAGGGCAAAATCCCCCAACCTCTGCAATCTGAATGGGAAAAACGAGATGACGCAATCTTTGCTTCCCAGACCTCCCAAACACACAAAACAAAAACGTTTGCATTCTTAATACAACCCAACCCCCCCTTCCATCGCCTTCTACGCCTCTAATCCTCTCCCCTTCTCCTCGTTTACCCCCCACTCCATCGTACTCCCACTCGACCCCACAGTGGCCCCTGAACAACTTCATCGGCAGGGCTACATCCCTGAGTGGAAGCCTAACCGAGAACGCAGAGCGATATCACTGTCTGACTGCTGTTTGCAGTAAGGGGATTGCTGTAATTACTGGGATCTGTGCGCCGTATTTATCTTTTCAGCCGACCAGTGATCCCACCGTAAAAAGTCCAACATTTGGCACTTAACTAATGCGCGCCATTAGATTGATTGTGTTGGTTGTGTGTGTGCGTGTGTGTGTTTGTGTGCGTGTGTGTGTGTGTGTGGGTCACATCCTCTCCTCCACGTCCTGCTGGCATGCTGGTGTGGGATGCCTTTTAAATAATGGCTGTGTGCTGAAGTGTAATCCTGATTAAATGGGAGTTAATGTGTCTCCATCACTGACCTTCTATGACAACAGAGCTTACATAAATGAACCTGTTTTAGAGACACGGAATGACACAGACGCGCTGTCGGAAGGTGGGGGTTGTGTGTTCACTTCTTACATGGCTTATGTGAGAAGCCGCGTCAGGCATCTAAGGCTAGCTCGTGTGTGTCATTGACTCAACACGTCTCTTTGTACATTTATTAATTTGTGTCGATACAACAGCTCTGCCGTTGGTCAAAATCATTTTGCACAAGGAACTTCTGAACCACGTGAAGCTAAAATACAGAAAAATAAAGAAATAAAAGAAGAAATATCACTTTCCTCTTGGACATGGTAGAGGAACAAACAGATTGACCATACTCTCAATTCCAAAATCCTCCCCCGTGCAGGCAACACATTCGTCACGTCCATCTTGGATCTGTGTCTCTGTGTGTGTGTGTGTGTGTGTGCGCGCGTGTATGTGCATGTGACTGTGCCAGGCTATTTCACCCGTTTGCCAACCTACCCATGACCAACTCATGCCCGTTAAGTGTGTTTTTATGTTTCCCCAGCCTACACACATCTTATCTGCTAAGGACATCCCACTGGTTAAACATTAGACACCTGTCCTTCTGCATCACCATGCCCCAGAAAGCCTCCAATACAACCTGTCTCATCACCTTTCTTTCATTCTTTCTTTCTTTCTTCTTCTATCTCTCTGTTGCACTCCCCCGCTCTCATTCCATATAAAGGAAGTCCAGATAAGTACACAGATATATTACCGTAATTATCTCATTTTACTGTGCTTGTAAATGTCACATTTATCAAGCACAGAGTAATAGGTAGCAGAGTTATGAAGTTAATACTATAAAGAGGGTCCACCCTGATGACTTAATGCAGGAGTGTGAGTGGACCATCCATGACGTTCCTAAATATATCTGTGGTGGAGCTCTACTGGCTCACATTGCTCTGTTAATAACTCTAACTGGTTGAAGTTGAAGTCACTCCATGAAGCTCTAATAATGGAACTGTGGGTGCTTGCTCAGTTCGTAAGTTGAAGTCACTCCATGAAGCTCTAATAATGGAACTGTGGGTGCTTGCTCAGTTCGTAAGTTGAAGTCACTCCATGAAGCTCTAATAATGGAACTGTGGGTGCTTGCTCAGTTCGTATGTTGAAGTCACTC
>JACXGK010015754.1:0-10047 GCA_016801125.1 Novumbra hubbsi | reverse complement strand
CCCCCCCCCCCCCCCCCCCCCCCCCCCCCAAAAAAAATATCCCTCCCAGCAGCCGTTCTGCATAGCATTGTTGAAAGGAAGGCCGTCAGTCTGGCCACTGCGTTCCCGGGATTGATAGGGTGTGTGTGTGTGTAGCGTTGGGCTGAGGAATGACAGACGCCCGGACCCAGCTGTGTGGAGGCAGCAGCGCAGCACGGAATAAAGGTCCTGACGGTGCCTCTCCGCTCATCCTCCTCCACCCTGCGTGATATCACTTCCCCCTATCCTTACCTACACCTGGTCACCTCACCCACTTAAATACCAGCACAGATCATACATCTGCCCCGCAAGCATATTGACATCTGCAAACAAGCGTTTGGCTTTGCGTCTGTGCGTCTGTTGTTTTAGGTGCATGTGTGTGTGGGTGCTTGTCTGTGTGTGTATGTGTGTCTGCTAGTGCAGTCCCCCACACAATGTGACTGCAGGTAGACCGGTCCTGACTGTACAGGAGAGGTTTTCCATGTCACACTCCACTAGGCCATTGTGTGGGAAGGTGCAGAGTGACAAGAAACAGGAAAGAGAATTTGATCTCAGAAACCCTCTCCCCCTCATTTCTGTTCCAGCTCTCTCTGCCTCCCGCTTTCTCCATTCTATCCTACCTCGTATGTCATTCCCTTTCCATCTTTCTTTCTTTTCCTTTCTCTTTCTCCTGCTTCCTCTCCCCCCATCCCCCTCCCTTCCTCAATTTCTTGCTTTCTCTCTCTCGTGTCCTGTTTAAAATACAACCCAAACCTTTATCTGAAGAGAACGAGAAAATACCGGTCTTGTTTTCATTAGTGTGGCATTATCTCAGTGTCCTAATTAACCCCCAAAGGCCTTGTGCATAGAGATCAGAGGGAACAATGGGGGAGGAGAGAAAGAAGGGGAGAGCTTGGGCTCTATCGCATCACTTCCTCAATATAGCCACTTTACTAACTCTTGTTCCTCCCCTCCACAACTCAGAGCAAGGGAAGTTAAATAAACCTCTACCGCTAACCTCTACGGCTAACCTCCCTAGCTAACCTCCCTAGCTAACCTCCCTAGCTAACCTCTCCAGCTAACCTTCCTAGCTAACCTCTCCAGGTAACCTCCCTAGCTAACCTCCCTAGCTAACCTCTCCAGCTAACATCCCTAGCTAACCTCTCCTGCTAACCTCCATAGCTAACCGCCCTAGAAAAACTCTTTAGTTAACCTCCGTAGTGAACCATCCCAGCAACATCCCAAGCGTATATCCTTAGGTAACTTCACTAGCTAACCTCTCCTCACCTCCTAATCATATTACCCTAACTAACCTCTCTAGTTAACCTCCATAAATAACCTCTCAAGCTAACCTCTTTAGCTAACCACTCCAGATAACATAAACAGCTAATGTCTGTAGCTAACCTCCCTAGTTACCTTTCCAGTTACCCTTCCTTGTTAACCTGTCAAGCTAATTTTCAAGCCTAGCTTCTTTTACTTATGTCCTTGTCTAATAGGGTTGACACCCCTACCATAAAATACTGAATCATTACGTGTTTTCCATTGTTCACCATCTTTTTGATCAAAGTAAGTTTAAATATCATATATTCTGGTAATTTTTTGTCAGAAATACATTTAAATTGCTTTATAATACACAATCCATTCAATTGCCCTGTCACTAATAAGTAAAGTAGCATCATCTGAGACTGATTGAGTAATTTATTGTCAGTGTATTTATGTTATTATTATTATTTATTATAATTATGTAAGTGTACAATTGCTATTTGCTCACAGGCTCTGTAGCAGTTCAATCAGAACTTTACAACCAGTGCCAGCAGTGGTGATTGCAATACTTGTGTTTATGACAAGTGTATGAACTCCCAAGATTAGGCTGGAACTGAAATTTAAAAAAATAATTATGGAAAACACAAGCAGTCAATATTCCAATACAATTAATATAATAACAATATAATATAATTATGAAATTGTAACATATGGGCTAATGTAATGTGCTATAAACTGTGTGCTTTATACACCGACAAAACCATTTAAGTTAAATCATGTAGTTTCTTTCCTACATGGACAGCTACTGACAACTACTGACAACCCACCCCCACCTCGTTGTCATCCCCTCACAGGGCCGAAGCTCATGCAGATATGCTCAAGGGTAGATATGATTCACAGGGCCCTTGAATGGGGGGGAGGGGGCACTGATATTAATGTCATCCATAAGTGAGGGGGCCCAGGCATATAACTCTTTGGTGGGCCCAACATTCCAGGTAACAACCCCGCCCCCCATGAAGTGTTCCGTATTCTAATGGGCTGGAGTTGGTAACCCTACTACCTAGCTATCCTCTCTGGCCAGTCTTCCAGGCTAAGCCTCCACATCCCTCCCCACTCTCTATCCATCAGCACAAGAGTGCAACAGCTCTAGTCCTGCCTCCCTCTAGTGGCTGCCTCCGCACCGATGACACTTTAACAAACCCGCACACAAGCGTCTAGGAAGCCATGCACGCGCATATACAAAAGCAAAAAAACAAATGGGGTTTTCAACAGCCAAATCTGTTCATTAACCTACACATTCGCCAGCGCTAAATGCTCGCGTGTACACAAAGCTTGCCTAACACGCAGAAACACACTCACCCACGACAGAGCCTTGGCATGGAATCAGAACCACTCTTATATAAATTCCATCTGATGCCAGCGCTACCATCTGTGAGAGAGCACTCCTCACCTACGTCTGCAGGCAAAAAGCCTCTCTCCCTAAAGCATGACAACAGTGTGTCTATGTGTGAGTGCGTTCCCACGCGCACGCGCGTCTGTGTGTGTATGCGTGTTTCCGGGAGGCGAGAGAAAGGAAACTGATTAATTTGCAGAATGCTTGTGATTTGGCCATACATTATCATAACAGCTCATCGGCACTTGAATCCCCAGGCCCAACGCCGCAGGAAGAAGCTGCTGGGCTTCAGCACTTTCTCTGTGTCTAGGTGTGTATCTGCGCGTTCACGAGTTAGCGTATGTAGAGGTTCTAGGTTTTGCGCCAGAGAGTGTGTGTGCTCGTAGGACGATGACGTGTGCGTGCATAACTGCATGTGTGCGCGCGCGAGCGTGCATGTTGGCACCTGACAAACTGCAGGCCCTCTAATGACTTTCAGATGCTCACCAACAGTAATTCTACCCTGAGAATGAAGGGGAAAGGCTGTGGGGGAGACATGGCGGGGGGAGACGTAGGAACGCTAGTCTGTCTCATTTCCGCCCCGGTGTGTTATTAAGGAGTTCACATGCGTGACACACATCAGGCGAACGAGCAGCCAGTCTCCAATACCGTCCAGCACACACTGGTGGACCGAGGGCTCTGGCCCCAGGTTCACCCCACCGTCCCATTGGAGCTCAGAACATCTACCACCGATGAGTGAAAGGATACGGAGGGCCAAGCTTTTATTTGGTGCTTTCTATATTCCCGTGTTTTGATCTTAGGAAACCACGTTAAGTTCTTATGAGGGACGGAACTAGAAGCTTAGGCGGGTTACAAATACAAGAGTGTGATTGGCACATGAAACGTCCATTGACTTTTGTAAAAGGTCTTGAATAAAGCAACCTGATGAAACGCACGTTATTGCGCACAACGAATGTGATATAAGAATTGACAAGCTGAACAGGGCTATTTCGGTCCGTATCGGCAACATAGCGAGCGAGGTGAGCATGTGTGTTTTTGTGGGGGTTTCGGGGTAAGTGGTGTTTATTAAACAGTATCACTATGCTCTACTCCTCCGAAAGGGGAGGGGCGGGGGCGTCTAGGGATGGAGAGAAAGAGAGCCACAGAAGGTGTGAGTGTTAAAATGGGATGCACCATCTGTTGGCCAATAACAACCTGGATGTTGTAAAGACTCAGAGATTACTCAGCAAACAGACACTCGCAAACAGCCAAACATTACTGTGTGTCCTACAGTGAGACAGCACCTGCACCAAATCATGACCTTTGCCCTCACTAGGGCATCCTACGTAAACCCCCAGGTTCATGACCTTTAACCCTCTTTGCGGTATCCCCGACTACACCCACGCCCCCTGTTGTCTGGACCTTTAACCCTCCCCGATGTATTCCTAACCAGGCTTGCAAAGCTAATGGTAATATACTATAACATCTAGTTGCCAGAATACTCTGTAATTTCTGTAATTTTTTTTATTTTGAAGGTTTCACGGGTATGTCAGAGACAAGTACCTGAAGGGGCCACTAGATGTCCTATGATTGTCTACAGAAAATCCTTGAAAACAACCAAACTGAGGGGAACTTACTGGTAAACATAAAAACATGGTAATGCACCCTCTTTTTACAAACCTAATCCTAGTTGAATCCATTAATTCCATTCATCAGTTCTATAGATCTGTGAAAATCAGACTGAAAAATCATTTGGACAGAGAAAAAAATATAGAAAACTCTAACATTAGGGATGTACAATATTTACTTTGACTCAAGGTACATGTTTATTGATTTACGAAAAAGATCTGTGTTTATAAAGCCCTGAAGGGATATACTTTAGTTTTTATTTACCCGGTATTAAGAGGTTTCAGAAGTCTGGGTGTTGATGTAAAATAGGGCTGAAGTTTGGGGAATAACGATCTGGTCTATTTCTCTGGTTAACTAGCAAAACCAACAACACAATAACACTGAGGAATACACTCCACGAGAGGCAGAGGGGTGGGGGCGTTAATGCATCAAAGTCAGCACCAAGGGAGTCAGTCCCATGTTCAACACTGAACTAGATTATTAATTGCTGTACCAGAAGGACCAGTTAATAAGTGCCTCAAAATAGTGAGCCACTCTCTTCCTCGCTCCTGTCTATTCCACTGGAGCGGTTGTTTTCTTAGCATCTGAAAAACCCATTCAACTGGGAACCCGAAACAGTGGTGGTGTCGGGGCTTACTGTTCCCTGGTCAGAGCCTGCTATCTACACCTGAAGACTGTCGGCGTCCTCACTGTTGAGCTGACACGAACGGGGCCTGCTCTGCGATTGGCTGAGGACTGCTGGGGCCCACGGACGTGGAGGAGCATATTTATCATGCGATGAGCCTGGTATGTCAGCTTCTTCTCAGCGAGACCAGGTCAGCCTGAATGCTCATGTATCAGTGTGTGCGTGCGTGCGCTCGCGCGTGTGTCCAAGAGCAGAGAAAACGTCCAGAGGACACAGAGTTCATGTGCATCGGGATCTATCCCAGTGTTATTCCTCCCGTGTCCCTTCAGAGCTGAAGACTGTGGAATGCTGACCTGTCACTGCGGACGGATAATGGATGCCTGACTGGGTGAATGTGTAGGCTACAGCCTCTATTGGATGGCTTCTATACAGGAGTACTGAGCGAGAGGTAGCGAGTGAAAAGAAAAAATACTGAACCAGCGGTAGTGGAGATAAGCCTTCCGGAAACTTCCTTTCAAGAAGTTACAGAAATAATTGTAACAAAATAAAAAAAAAAACAAGCCCTTGTCAAAAAAGGAAAATTATGAGGGAAGTCGTTACACGGAACTGAGTATTCTATGTGTGGGTGTGCGTGTGTGTGTTTGTGGGTGCAGCTGACTAACCGTGGGAAGTGATCAAGAAGTGGATTTGTTGCCCAAACAAAGACTACTGTGTCATCTCACCCCGATACGTGCCAGGTGTTGCTCAAGGCCTCTGAGCCAATTAAGTGAAGAGAAAAAATAAAATCAGGAGAAGAGAAGAAGAATAAAAACATGACACTTCCCATGGGCTCCGGAACACTGGGGGGAGGAAGCCAGGGAAAAAGTTGAGATATTCAGTCCCTTACAAGCTGCTCGTATTGCCATAACATGATCTATCTCTCTCTTATGGCAGACATTACAAGGGCAAC
The DNA here is from genome assembly GCA_016801125.1 of Novumbra hubbsi. NCBI lineage: Eukaryota > Metazoa > Chordata > Actinopteri > Esociformes > Umbridae > Novumbra > Novumbra hubbsi. The sequence goes on along the minus strand of JACXGK010015754.1, from coordinate 4,212 downwards.
GTGGTCTCTGACCGTCACAAACATGTTTCTAGTGTGGCTAAGTGGTCTGTGGGTATCAATAACAGTCGCTGGGTTTCCAGGCAAGAGGAATAGGTTGATGGTTGTTGGGAAGCATCATTTTAAAAAACGGTCCAATGTGATTAATAAGCACCTTCAGGACGTCACTTTTCCTCTCTATAATACTGTGTTGTAATGTCATCATTGGCAGTGTGGTACGAGTCTGGCCAAGCCTCGTTCCCTGCGAAGGAATCATTTCTCTCCTGGCATAACTTTTTCGACACTATTAAGGAGGGCTCCTCCATCGTGGTTTCTCCCTTTCCATGCTCTGCTTGTCCTTATCTCCTTCTGTCCTCCTCCTCCTCCCGTCTCTTTGCCTTCCCTCCTCACACTCCCCCTGAAGCTCTGCCCCTCTCTTCCTCTCTGAGAGGGAGGGAGAGGCCTATTTGTCTGCTTTAAGTGAAATCACTCAATTCTCAAAAGTCAGTGGAGGACTTTGGAAGGGGGAGGGCCCGGAGAGGGGCCACCTCCAAATAAGTTCCATTAATCACAAGGCCAGAGTCTAATGTAACTAATATTTTACAATTAGAGGAGACACGGTGGAGCTAAAAGCCATCTATCTCCCTTACACCACATGATCATCGATTCATAAGCCAGAGCCTGACACTAGCACTGAGACACATTTACCAGGAAACAGGAGGCCAGGGGTGTGTATGTGTGTGTGTGTGTGTGTGTGTGTGTGTGTGTGTCGGTCTGTGCGTCTGTATATGCGAGTGTTTTGGGAGATCTTTCTCCAAAGCCTACGGTACATAGAGTATGTTGTAAACAACACGTTGTTGATGTGTAGGGATTGTTTAACCCCGCCTGAGCTGAAGGTGTGCCTACATGAGGCTGATGACCTGTACTTGTCGGGATGTCAGGGTGGTGATATTGCTTAATAGTAATGGAACAGAATAAAGCTTCCGAACATGGCAGAGGGGGCCAATCGGAAACGCATGGAATGTAATCCCAGCTTAGAATGACAAAATGTCTGGCAACGAATGAACTCAGTGTTATGACGTCCCAGTCAGTGAAAACTGCACCGATCCCAGACCTAGTTTGACTGATCTAAAAAACGAGTTTAGCGCGTCTTAAAAACGTATCTACTTTCCAATTGATTGATCCTGATTACATTTTCATTAAAAGCGTACCGACGCAGTAATTCAGTCGAAAAAAAGACATGTATTCTCTGATGCTTTTGCCTGAAATCAGTCGTTATGTGTCTTTCAGTACAGCGTGAGCATGAAGGCAGAGTAGCCGGTTGCCGTCTGATGTGGTAAAACCTGGTCTTTTGCTCCATCTGGTGGCCGTGGGGGAGCGGTGCATAGCGCAGAGACGTCGCCAGCAACATGGAGGCCTGTAAAATTAACCACAGCTGAACAAATGAGCGCAAGGACTGGTTCAACTGGAGGTCACCATCTGCCCAGTTACAACTGCTGGCGCACTTGAACCGAGCAGCACCGTTATCTTAAGCACATCAATCGGCGCCGCACACATTGCGGCACAATATGGCGTGAAAGGAAATGGATACAGGCGGAGCGGGAGAGAGAGGGGGGGGGGGGAATATGATGTGAAAGCGACGGAGAGAAAGAAGGGAGAAAGGGAAAATGAGGTGTAGGCAACGGAGAGCGAGAAAGCAAGTGAGGAAATTAGATGAGAGAGGAGTGAGAGAGCTAAATGAAGAGAGAGAATGATGTTCATCAAGCGTTGAACAGGGCCGTGAAGCAAACTGATGATGCATCACAGATCATCAACCAATGAGAAGACATGGGAGGGGAAGCCAATGAAAAATGACCTGATGTGTTCTCTGTTCAGTGACACGTGCAATCAGTCACATGAATATATATATATACACAAATATATATATATATATATATATATATTCATATGTACAGTGGGTGAACACATGCACGCACACACCTTACTCTTATTTGTTTGATTTGTAACCATCCAACTCTAGATTCCTTTAAATATTATTTCTTGCATATCACTTCCAGATAGGGAGCGAGAGAGAGAGAGATAGAGAGAGGAAATAAAAATATCCAATGGTTACTTTGTGCGGATGTGAGTTTTATTAGGACCAGATCTGCTGCATTACAAGTGGGCCTACATCTGGTGCAGTGTAGCTGATCCATTTAAAAATTAGCCAGGCGTTGACCTGGGTCTCTTCCCAGCAGGCTTAGCAGCCGCTGGGTCCTGACTGGTTCCTGACGTTAGGTTAACTGAAATATGGATCCCATAAACCAAACCTGGATCAGGTTTCAAGCCAGCTCCGCCACAGAAGACGAATAAAAACATGAAGTACGTCACCCTAAAAACGATCCCAGACATAGGGATTTGAACGAGTGGAATGGCCCAGGTTTGAGTGAAGTGTCATTTTGATGTGGTAAAGAAGTTGTTATCCTTTCATATGTGTTTATACAGCTATTCCTTGGCCTGACAAATTATTTTCGATGAGTGCAGTATGGACATGGGGGTTACAAATTGCAAGCTTCGTAATGGACCAGTAACGATGACATCACGGTACTATCCATCTGTCATACATCGTCATTGTCACATACACACTAACAACCAATGACACACAATACGTCCAAATGGACTTTGCGTGATGGATTGACTAATAGGAAAAAATTCGAGACACCGAGAAGAGCAATTATTTGGCCACCCTGAAACAACACCAGGAAGTGTCTGGCTTGCAGAGGATCTGGAATTAGTGATGCATTAGCCCAAGGGCACAGTGCTTGTGTTAGCAACCCCATAACTTGTAATCTGGGCTGTCATGAACCAGGCTACGACACACAGTCATCAGGCTGTTCTGTGTCCACCCCCTCTGGCTACTCCCTTCAGTGTTAAGTGTACAGCACTTAACACCGAAGTCAGGAGGAGGAGGGAGAAATGCATGATTTATGTCGCTCGTCGTTCCGCAGAATACAACAAACTCTTTAGCAACAACAGTTAAGAGAAACGCTCACCGGCTCATCTTTTTATTGCAGCGTGTGTGTGGGTATTTGTGTGCTCGTGTTTGTGTCAGGTGACCCGTGGTCCGTCGTGGAACTCTGTGATTCTACGCATGTCTTAACATTTTCTGCGTGCTTGCATCTAAGTACGCTGAAGTTGGTAGTTTAGAAGTTGGTCTACATCGGCCTGTACGTGTTGCAAAGCACAGTACTTGAAGAGTAAAACTAGGACCGCCCACATTTGAATGCAGCGGGGTGACTAGGCGGTGCCGTAGACCGTTTCATGTTGACAATATAACAGAGTGTTTGGACAGTAGCATCACAAACATCACCAGAGTAGTCCGTGACGCCCAGGAGCAGACGGAAGATGGTTTGGGGGAAGGTGACACATTTGACACAGGGTGACACAGAGTTCACCCATGTCGCGTTGTGTTGTTAAGGAACTTTCGTCCTGTGAGAAATGAAACCACTCATCGCTCCGCAGAAACCCGTTATAGATTGAATACATTTTATTTTTATTATAAGTACAGTTCAGTAGTTACAAAACGAAGCATCTGCCATGAGAATACAGCAAACGAAAAGTTTTCAGCTCACAAGACAGGTTCGTACATGGAATGATGGTATACTGGTTCCCAAGGAGCCAGACAGGTAATAGTATCCCCTCTCAGGTTAACAACCACACGACAGAGACGGGACAGAGGCCGTCACTATGGGACCGACCGAGCCCCCTGATTGGTTAACTCAGGCCCAGTCCCACAGTCTACTTCTCAGCACCCTAAAACATCACTTTAAGTTTCCATTTCCCATACTTTTTTTGTCATTGGAATCGGGAGAATTCGTTGAAAAGCTCAATAAAAACAGACTATGCTTTCTGTGGACTGGAATTTCAACCTCATGTGGAATTTGAGCACTGGTATTTGCTGCTTTAGATAGGACCACACTAGTGACTGACGTGCCTAGGGCAGGCACCACAAAACAAATCCTAGTAACATTTTGTCAGAGTCATGTACTGTAGTCAATCAAACTGAAAATGTATATATTTGCACTGTACATACCGCAGTATAATTCTCAGGGTTCACAAGAGGACATAGAAACATTTCACAATGTCAAGGGACGCACATACACACACCTTCATTTTAGTTAGTTAGCTAGTTTTGTACTGTATAGATTGGATTTATAATACTATCACAGTGCAAAATACTTTTGAGAAAAAAAAAAA
>JACXGK010015753.1:0-10044 GCA_016801125.1 Novumbra hubbsi | reverse complement strand
CAGAACAGCTCCATTTTCTAATAATTGTGCCAACAGTTGTTGCCTTCTCACCAAGCTGCTTGCCTATTGTCCTGTAGCCCATCCCAGCCTTGAGCAGGTCTACAATTTTATCCCTGAGAAATTATCTACAGGTAATGAGTTCAAACAGGTGCAGTTAATACAGGTAATGAGTGGAGAACAGGAGGGCTTTTTAAAGACAAACTAACAGGTCTGTGAGAGCTGGAATTCTTACTGGTTGGTAGGTGATCAAATACTTATGTCATGCATTAAATGCAAATTAGTTACTTAAAAATCATACAATGTGATTTTCTGGATCTTTGTTTTAGATTCCGTCTCTCACAGTTGAAGTGTACCTATGATAAACATTACAGACCTCTACATACTTTGTAAGTTGGAAAACCTGCAAAATTGGCAGTGTATCAAATACTTGTTCTCCCTACTCTATATATATATATATTTCTTGCCTATGAAATAACTAAAGCTGATCAAACACATCCAAATCTACAGGCCATCTCACATCTCACAGTTGTTCCATTCTTTTTTCTTTATCTACTTTGTTTTTGCTCACCTGTTGGTAAATGGGTGATTCTATTTGCTCTGGTAAACGTTGGCCAAACTGGGATCGGGGCAGTTGGACAGATGACCCCAGTACATCCTGGTAGGTGTACCAGTCTCTTACTTCCTCATACTCATGTCCTATGGGTTCCAATGCGTGGAGGAAGCCATCTTGAAAAAATGAAGGACCCAATGTTAAAGTTCATTAGGGAGATGTCTCTGTCGTTGCTCTCTTTTTTTTTTTTTTCATAGGTGACAGCTTGATATTTCTCACCTTGCCCCTCTGAGTGAGTGTAGAGAGATGGACGGAATTCACTAGTGGGGTAGTAATAGTGAGGGCTCTCCTAGGTGAAAAACAGAGACAGATGTTTCATTGCTTGTGTGTAACCCTGCACTGTCTGGTGAGGTATCTGAAAAACATTATTTGATGTAGCCTGGACTACATGTATTGTTTTAGCTATCCTGCAAATATAAATCTGGGAGGAGAATGTGCTTGAATTAGGGCCTATTTCAACAACACTCCAGGGTTTTGTTATATTCTAAAGGAACATTTTTCGGCAGGGTTCAAAGCCTTGTTGGCCTTTTGTATATGTTGCATGCTAATTGTTTGGAATCCCTTCTGTACTAAAAGAAAAGTTAATGGTGTTTTTTAGTTCAAATCTTTTGTTTCCCTTGTTATTGCTGAATCCTCAGGTTCCCCTCTTCTAACAGAACCCTGTCCTCGTAACCTCTCATCACAGATCTCTGTATTTCTTACTTCATTGTTCTCATATCTCTCTATAAAAAAAAATAACACTTGTATTTGGTCAACCACCCTTTCCCTACTCTCCCCAACTCTCCCCCCATCTCTTCTCCCCCGCTTCCCTCACCCCAGCATAGCTCTCATAGATGCTGCTGCCCGGATCCGATCCGTTGTCAAGGAGGAGGGTGCGTTGGGCCGCAGGGTTCAGCACCTCCCTGGCCTCATACCTGGTGGAGCTGCTCTCAGTGGACAGAGTGGACCTGGGTATGGATACAACAGACAGAGGGAGCATCAACCTCACTTTGTGTGTCTTTCAGGTGAAAACACACACTATCACCCTTCCAACTGCTAAACCACCCACATCCCCCCGGTCTTACTTTCTTTATATTAACATATTTAAATTAAAGCACATCAAAATCATCCAATCAACACCCACCGCCCCCAAGATGGGGCCAGACAATTATGAGCAGAGGGGCGTCTGATTGTCTGGAAGGGGCACAGATTTTGATGTAAAAAATATACATTCATTATGTGGCAATCCAGCACATAATCAACGGGCAAAGCATAACTTTATGCATAACTGCATTTGATGACTGATTTAGGCCTATGTTTCGTTTGTTTAAATTGCCTACCAGAATAATATAAATGTCAACAGAATTAATATCTCTCCCATTACTTAATATCCCAACAGGGGTTGGGTTATAGGCCTTGTTTGACCAAAATGCAAAAACAGAAATGTTGCAGACATTTCAGAACTGTCCTAGGGGAGACTATAAAGCCCTAGCTTATTATTGACATTAAACATACTAATTTACTCCAGCCACTCTACATCCATTCTCCTTTTCTGAAAAGAATCATTCCACAATCACTGGGGAAAAAACATTCCATTATTGATTTGTTTAAAAACATTATTCAAGCGCATGTACTATTTGATTTTGAAGGTTTTGAGCAAAGTTTAATCAGAACCGAACGCCACCACTCCAACAATTGAAAAACCCGCTCAGTGCCAAACTAAATTATGGTCACTCCTCTCCTTCCCCATTTTCAGCTCCTCTCCACTCACATACTCTGACACATGCATGGAGACACATGAAAGGACCCCTCAATTACATCCATCAGCATTTCCTAATTACATAGGAGCACATCACATTTGCCTTGCTAAAAACATAAAGACAAGAGGCAACTGTGCAATCATAACCAAATCATATTATGATTCTATAATCAACTATCTGCCCTGCCCTTCAAACTCCCCCTGTTAACTTATTATAGTTGTGATACGTTATAGCCCAGGCAGTCTCCTCCAATAAAAAGAGACTTGCCTTGGGGTATAGACTGTCCCCCCTCATACTGACAATGACCAGACACAAGCAGATCATTGGGGTATAGACTGTCCCCCTCATACTGACAATGACCAGGCACAAGCAGATCATTGGGGTATAGACTGTCCCCCCTCGTACTGACAATGACCAGACACAAGCAGATCATTGGGGTATAGACTGTCCCCCCTCATACTGACAATGACCAGACGCAAGCAGATCATTGGGGTATAGACTGCCCCCCTCGTACTGACAATGACCAGACTAGACTGTCCTCCTCGGAACATGAGCTTGTCCGACCGCTGGGCCTCCAGGGACCGGCCTTGGTGGTCAGTCTGGAGCTCCACTACTAAGTGTTTTGTCATCACCACTGTCCTACTCCGCTGTGAGAACAGACACAGTCTGTCAGCTCTATTCGTTTGGTTCTTAGGTTGTTATTGTTGTGAATAAAAATGTGTCTGAATGTGATTCAAACTGTCTTAATTCACTTGCATAAAGTGAAAAATATCGAAATTCAAGTCTTTCTAGTTCTGCAAGATCTATTTGTAAAAAACAAAACAAATACAAACTGACATCTTTCTTTCTTATTCTAACAGGTTCAGCCTGTTTTGTGTTACTGTTGAGAACCGGCATGTTTGCAGACACAAAGCAGGTCCATTACCCATGTGCTGCATCATTTTAGAAGGGAAATAGCTGACCAAGACAAGCCACTCTGTATAGCTCCGTGGGCCAGAGCAGCTGTCTCTCTATCCAAAGGCTGTGAGATTGCGGCAAAGTCTTGGCTATGCTTTGTGTTTTTATAAAAATGTGCCTACTCATTTAAAACACTGAGTGATGTGTCTTACAGCTGAGAGCTGGCATTTGCCAAGTTAAGACGATTGACACAAACAAAAAGAGAAATCTATTAACACTTGTGCTTTTAAGTTGGTTAATGGAGAGTCCACAAACTATGACAAGCTGCTTCGTGTGGCAGTGTTCAGAACAATCCTATTTCAATTCAAACGCTTGAGAGTTTGCATCCAGTTACTGTAGACCCATTGAGATTAGGCAACACTGTGTGTCATCTACATTCGTCTACTCATTCACAGCTACAATGCAGATTACTTCTGTAACAACTCTGTATTACCCAATCAAAATCGAAATGAATTTCCCCATGAAAAAAAAAAAGAAATGGGTAAAAATTAGGGGAGAACCTGAATACCGATGCCTTGTGTACCGCAGCAGCAACATGCTACCAAATGTACTAAAAACCCTTGACATGTTGCCCCACTGGACGCCTCCTCTGTGGTTCTGGTACTGCTCCCAAATCACCCTGCCACACTCCAGTGACATTCTGCCACAATCCCCAGGGAGGAACTAAATCTACACATGTAAAGACACAGCGATGTAAAGAACAGTGCACGCGGGTACGGCTCTGTCACTGCCGAATGGCATATTATATTTAAAATACGTTTCGATGTGCTGTTGGTTTGGTCCATTACTGCATTTCTATTGGGTTTGATCGGAGTGTCTGACACACGTTATTATTATTATTATCTACTCTTTACCTGTTGGTGCTGGGTGTGGTCTGTCAGTAGGGCAAGGTTTCAACCGTCTATACAAGGGATTTGTCTCCACCCACAGGGATTAATTCAATGCTGGGTTCTGGACCCAAACAGATTAGGATGATGACTCACCCATCGCCTTCACTCTTCTTCCCATCCAAAACACCCTCTTTACTCTCTAGAGGAGACAGGGAGAGAGACAGAGACAAATGAGTACGGACTAGAAATGGGAGAGGGGTAATTTAAAGAATTAAAAAAGGCCACCGAAAGGATATGACAGAGTAGAGAGGAGAAAAATGGGAGGTAAAGGAGATCAACAACCTGGCAATTTCAGGAAAAGGACATTTAGGGAGACATATGGCAAGAGGGAGGGAGGTGGGCACAAAATAATGGGGATGAAGGAAAATATGGAAGAAGGAAGACATGGTATCGTCTAAGGATGGTTGCAGAGAGAATTTGTTCAAGATAGAGACAGTTGGGGATATATTTGGAGGAAAAAGAGGAAGAGAAACGATAAGAGAGACACATAGAGAAACAGAAGTGAGGAGAGTGAAGGCAGAAGTGACCGTTGCAATAAGATTCCGGTCCATCTCTTTGGTAACCAAAAGGGTAGAGATTCCTGAGACAGTTATGACAAAGAGAACAGTGAAACAGGCTACCCAGTGTTATTGCCTCAATCACCTGTCTGGCCCTGCTTCTTCTTCCATCTCAGACACAGGAAACAGCCCAGCCAGTTGAGGGCCAACAGAGAGGCCCCACCAACCAGTGCTAAAATCGCAGTCTGATACAGTGACAATCCACTCATCTCTGGGTTGGAAAGAGACAGAATCAGGAATAAAACATGTTTTTGTCCACAATGCAGAAAAAGGGGTTTCAAATATCAATATGAAACCTGAACGTTATACTCCACCTGTCTCTCATTTTATTTAAGTAATAAAAGACTAACACAAAGAAAGAAGATAACATTTATGACCATGGCTGCCATGACCATTACTCAAAGAGTAAACACAAAGTGCCTTGGAGCTGCATACATTAACGTGATCTAGCCAAATGTTAGTTCATGAGAAAATACCCTCCTCCCCCCAAACACACAAACCACTAGATGTTTGAATAATTTTTTATTATAAACTTACCCGTATTATCCACCGTATGGACTGTTTCTTCCCACACTAAGTTAAGACACCATGAAAAAGAGGGAAACAATCCATCAATGTGGTTGTTGTACAGATAAAGATGAGTTAAATCTCAAATTACATCCTATTCCAACTATACCAATATTATTTATTTTTTACAAAATAAGGACAGCTTAAAAATACCAGCTGAAATCAGTCCAAACCATTAAATGTCAGACCACTGTACATCTCCTAACCATAGAGGTCATTTTGTGAACTTGCTCTACACTGACCCTCAGTGGTGATGGTGAGTACTGTGTTGTTGTCTGCATAGCTGCTCTCTCCAATTGAGTTGAGTGCGTTGACAGAAAAGGTATATGTGGTGGCAGGGAGAAGGCCTGTCACAGTGAAGATATTTTCTGTTGGGGGGAACACATCCACGTAGAGAAAACTCGTTGAGCCAGTCCAATGGTACCTGATAAGGAATAGTATCTTAGTTAGATGGTGTGAAACTGGATTGGAGTGAAATAAAGTTGACCACAGTGTCTCTAAAGACCAACATACACATGGGTACCTAATGTTTGCAAAAAATATCACACTATTTTATAATCAATTGAAAAATGATTTAAGGAATGAAGTTTATCACGGAATTTCCTCAAATGGAGCTGTTGTACGTTGATTTATTATGAACACTTTCTTTAAACAACATTTGTTTTTGATCTTCCACTTTGTGATAATCTATTTGTTCCTGATTAAATGCAGGTTGATTTAATGTTATAACACAATACAAGTCCCATGGGGTGAATACTTTTGAGAGTCACAATATATACAGTGACAAGAATTTAAATATCTCATGCATATATATGTATTTAGATACTTTGCAATGACCCCATAGAGAGATCAGATGCATCCTGTTTCCTTAGAAGATCCATAACATCTCTCTACAATTGAATACAATAGATTGGACATTAATTAGAATGGTTTCTCACATTTCTACATAATGTCAAACACTTTATAATGTTTGTTAGAGCAAAAACCAAGCAACAAATGTCAAGGAACTCACAGTAGACCTCTATGACAGAATTGTGTCAAAAAATAGATCTAGAGAAGATTATTATAACAATTGTTGTAAACAGTTAACCAAGTTTATGTTTATAGTAAAATCATATCGATTAACCCAGAACTTATGTTTGCCATAATTGCTCAGATGATCAATTAAGTTCTTGGTCCATAAGTTGGGGTATGTCCAAGATAACTGAACTAACAAGGCAATGCTACCTCATACAAACTGTTACATGCTTGATAAACAACAGGTGTCGGGTGAAACGTCTTACAGGTTCGCCCCTGTTCTCTGAGTGTGTGTGTGTGTGTGTGGTGTCCGTATGCATGACGTGCACCAACAAGTGTGTATGATTGGAGTGTGAGTAAGTGTGTCAACAAAGTCAAGTTAGTTGGATCTAGACACACTCTGCAGCTCTCCCTGCTACAGTACCCTTCAACCTCCCCCTTCAACCTCCCCCATCCCGTTTTCCACAATCAGTTCTCCGGTTTCAGCGTCATCGTGAGAGGCATTGTATTTCTGGCGCCACGCCGCAAAGGGCCTCCACCAATCAATAATCAGGACCACCATCGTTGTGTTGTCAGCAAACCTGAGTATGCTGTTGGAGTCGGGCGTGGCAGTAGTGGGTGAACAAGGGCTAGCGGAGAGGGCGGAGAGAGAACTGCTGAGAGGCCCTCGTGTTGAGAGCAGGGCAGAAGCATCCCCATCTACAGTTGGCCCGTCGGGAAGTCCGGAATGAGAATTGACCGCCCATGACCAGCCTTTCAAACAGTCATTATGTCTGCTACGAATGCCTATCAACCTTCAATAACACTGTGCTACAGAACCAATCTCCCTCCGTCCCTTCCTCAGTCCTAGAAGAACAAACAGTTTTCAACAGCTTTAGTTATGTTTTCCACAGTCTTATAACTATCCACAAATGTTATGTGCAATGTTGTTGCTTGCACCATTGCGCTGCAGTATGACCAAGCGAAACGCAAATGATTAGACAGGATCAGAAGCTCATCTAAATGAGATCCTCCATATTGCTATATAGTACAAAAAAGTATCCAGTATGAGCTTTTTCAATTTAAAATATTCCATATATTGGGTAAAAACTGACTAAATATGTGTTGGAAAGTCCACACAATCACACCTGCGAGAGCTAGTGTAACACATAGTCACGTTATCAAATCTGTGGTATCGTGTCTTTGTATTTATTGTATTCTGTAGAGATATTGATGTTATCACTGCAATATTGTAATAAACCATTTTGTACTTGGTTAGACAAGTTTTCTTTAAGTACATGTAATATTAGCGACCTAACTGAGAAGGTAATTTGGCAATTCTTGCTTGTTAAGCCCATTTATAAGTCTGGCAGCACCATGGTGAGATGTCTTATTACATTAACATTCTGTTCTTAACAAACATGTTTTTTTGCATGCAAAACAGGTCCTCTGGGACAATGAGATCGCATAATCTCATTTGCTCGTAAGCAAGGATCAATGATATTTGTCTCAATATTAGCATATAGCTCATCTGTTAGGTCTGTGTCACTGGGCGGTTTGTGGCTGAGTGGCCATTTTCATCTTGCAAATCTTAGTCCGGCACTGACAGTTTTAGGGCTTGCCAGTATATCTTACGGGATTTCTTGTAAGCCATCAGAATTTGTAACTGCTTCTTAACAGCAGCTAGCTGAGCGTCGATCGTTGTAAGGATTTGGTTTCGGTATGTATGTATTTACATATTTACTTCTTCTACACGTTTATTAATAAAGCCACTGACTGCTGTCGTAAACTCAACTGTAACTGGAAGGACCATAGAACATTATCCGGTTTGTGTTCTCAAAACAGTCCTGTAGTTCAGAATCAGTTTCAACTGACCACGTATTTACAGACTGTAAACCCAGTACTTAGAGGAAGACTTGAAAATAATTGAGGTAAGATTTCCTGAAGGGACTGTGAGAAATGGCTTTACAAACATTTTTGTGAGAGAACTAAAAATGATTCAATTTTTTATCACCTCTAGTTGCACCATTTATATACCAGTAAAAACGAGGGCAGACGCATTTTCTGTTTTCTAGCATCGAAGGCATTGGCTGCTAGGCATTTTATCTGTGATGCACAAAAGGCTTCAGCGGAGCGGGAACCAGGCACGTCCTGTCATTCTTCAGTAGTGTTTCACTACTGATTATAGCATGACAATTACTGATTAAAGCATGGTAATAGAAAAGTAGTAAAATATGGGTCATAATATATGGGTTTCATATATTTTTATACAGAAGGAAAGACATTTCCCATCCTTGATTCTTTCACCTTTAAGTTTTGTATGTGTATTTTGCCTTTTTCCAAATGCTTTCTAACCTCTCAATTATATTCCCCTTTTCTCTACATGGCAAATGGGCAAAACCAGTCATCACAACGAAGAGGGTCACTAAGATGTTTAGCTTCCAAGGTCGTCCACCCGCAAACAAATCTTGCCGGGGGGCCGGCACTCGCCAAGGGACAGCCTTTTGGTTAACTAATTGACAGCCCCATGTATTTGGCACATCATGTCGGGCTGCGCTGCCGTCAATACTCAGTCACCTGACACGGAATCTCTGCTCCAAGCCTCCATCGAAGCCCGGAGTCCATTTTAGAGTTACAGAGGCATGGGTGAAGCTGACCACCTGGAACTCTGAGGGAGGGTCAGGGTGATCTGTGTGTTAGAGAGAGAGAGATGGATGTATAGAGGGAAGGAGGGAGGGAGGGGAGAGAGAGGGAATAAGATGTAAAAGGCAGAGAAAGGGAGAGTTTAGAGGAGAGGGGGTATAAATTATCAAGTAAACAATAAAGAAAGAACAAAGGAGAAAGAGAGTTCACCACTAGATGAAAAAGTGAAGCTAGGCTTGCAGGCAAGCAGGCAGCTTGGCTTGCAGAGTAAATCATTTCCATTATCAGTTCCGCTCATAAGATATGAGGGCAGGAGGGTCAGTCTTATTTGGATCTCTGTCTCCTTTAAAAGCAAACTGCTGTAGCAAGCCGAACAGGGAAAGAAAACCTTTTCTTCCCTGCCCGGCCTTCTGACGATAAGGAAGAAAGCACTATCACAACCGCTGCGTCAGATTAATTATGAATATTTCGAGGCGGTAAAGAAAGGAAGGGACAGAGAAAATGCTGTGAATATTGGATTGTATTTCACACTTTATTGTAAACATTAAATGTGTCCAGAGTGGTCCGGGGGCAAGGACACTCGTGGCTACCCAGAGCATGTGCCTGCAGAGAGGACAGCGCCGCACCGCAGTGCTATCTTATGGATGGAGGATGAAGGGGATTAAAGGAAGGTACTCCCTAGTAATAAACAAGGTAAAAGATGTCTGACTCTGAGGACTAACTTTTCCTATGGTGGAGGGAGACGATTTCATCTAAAAACTGAAGGATTCATCCAGGCCATTAGAATGTTTTGGAAAAGACTAATAAAGAATTGGACAATGGTCCACATGCACAAACATGCACACACTTAGAGGAGGGGAGCTGGATTAGCCGCTAGGTAAGATAATATGGACTCCCGCCATTTTAACTGTCCAGGTTGTCTAACCAGGTTGTCTAAACTGAAAATAAAAACGCTGTGCCGTGTGTAATTAATTAACAATACAGAACCACTAATGGGCCTGAAGATTTTAACCAAGGCGCGGTATATTGGGTGTTAAGACACTTCGAACCGTACGGACATGCATGCACCGACACACCGACACACA